>RXPK01000645.1:0-252720 GCA_004143645.1 Protaetia brevitarsis
CGAGTATGGAAATAGTGGGAGTTAAATTTTTCAAGCCCGGGCAAAACGCGAGGTAATTGTGACGGATAATCGATATGCCGTCAGAGATGGTAAATTGTTTCTTCATGGGAAACCGGGGAGGAAAAGAATAGTTGATATAACATAGCGGTGGCGCACGACGCGGCGTAGTGTATTCGGCCGTCGGAGCCATTCTATGTATATAAAGTGGCAGGCGGCGGGGCAGAAATATGCAGTAAAAGTCGGTGGAAATAATTTGTGATTCAAATCCCCGCGGGGTACGAATTCTCTCTCTAGGTTGGTTCGTTGGCGTTGTGAAAGATGGTTGGTAGCGCAGAGGAGAAACGAAATTCGCAGAAGATCTACATACATAAATTACGAAAACAACGTAAACAAGTTTATAATAACACAGAAGTTCTTTTCGAACGAGTATATAGATGCAGTTTCGTAACTTGAAGCAAAAATGTCTATGAATCTTTAATATTCTTCCAGATGGGAATTCAAAAGAGCTAAAACGAAATAGCGTTTGCTGTCATATGCATCAATCAATGTGAAAAATCTTAGGAAGATCATTCAGTGTAAACTTTACTTAGCATCTATTCCCAAACGACTGTGCGCCTATTTTACAAAACCCTTTATAAAATTTATAGGTAGGCCTTCGGGTTTTGTGCAGACGCTGCATACATTATCGCTTTCAGGTTTGGAACACGTGCTGGGAGCTTCTTCTGGGGCGTTTGTTTTAATTTCAAGGCTGATACTGCTCCTGTTGACCTGAAATTAAACGCCTAACACGGGAACGGGTTCTATATAGAGGTAACAATTCCGATTCAGTGGGTCAGAACGGTTTCAGTTCAGAGAACGGAGATTAATACGTAAGGCAGATCCTGATGTTTGTAGTTACGGTCATATTTGCTTTTCATGATTGAGCAGCGTATGAAACACAATTCAGGCGCTCATTCTGATCGCATTAATGCAGAACAAGTCATGTTTTGCTTTCTTAAGTATACTCTTTAATATTTTCCCTGTGTGATTTTATGCAATTTGGCCAGGAGTCTGGTGTACAGCTGTCCAACTTTCTTGCCACATTCCAATACTTGTTTATCGCCATAACCATCCCGACCATATGGTTATTATGATATCCTTTCGCATGTGCCCATATAAATTCGATAGGCATTGAAATCGCAGTGAATACAGAGGAAGTCTTGAAAACTGTTATGCCCATGTGCTCGAAGTAATTCATCAAATAACATAAACCTTAACCATAAATTACTTTTACGAACATCCATTTTAATTCTCTCTGACAATCACATGTTTTGGGCATCAATCGTGGATTGTACAGGGCTGTTGAAGCACTCGATGAAGGAACAGCAGATATAGCTTCCTTCTTGCGCTTTGTGGTTGTAGATGATACCCCAATAGAAATGCCAAGAGCATTCACAACTCTCTACAATTTGTATGTAAGTTTTAATTTAATAATAAACAATTACAATTTACCTCATGGAACGCATCAACGGATATTAAGGACTTCATTTCGCTTTTCCTGCTAAGAAATACACTAGTAAACGACTGACCAACCTCTTGGCAACAAGAATAAGTCGTTTAACCAGGCATCTTGAACTGTAACCTAAAAAAATGTTTAAAATCTTTGTATGTTTTTAAACCTCTAAACTTACCACAAACGTAAACGATTTACTTCACTATAGCTCTGAAAGAATTTTGGTAAAAGAATAATAGAAGCAAGTAAAAATTCAAACTAAAGAAGGGTAATAAACAGTAAAAAGCAGATGTCAAATGTAAATGTCGGAGGGTAAAATGGGGTTAAAATGGGCGTGGTTGCATGCCCTGAAGTGAACATTATGAAAGGTCTTATTTACGCATTACTCGACCGTTATTCTATCTCACTTCAACTAGTTTGTTGATACTTAATAAAATATGGACGTATAGCTTAAGTAGCTACGATTATTTATATACTTCTATTCACTGGTCTATATATGCTTCCATTTTTTTTGAAACTACCTTGTCTTTATTACGAACTGTTAATGACGTAACTAACACAACATTCTAAGAACTGTCCTCTGTAGGCGGATAATCTCTGGACGGTGATCAAACCTGTATCTGGGTCATGCCTCGGGATGACTTGTCAAATAAATTCAGCTCTGTGAAAGAATTCAACACAATACACAACAACAAGGGCGAGTCGGGTCAAAACACCATCTTCAAACTAAATAGAAATGGCATCAAATGGAACACGAAGCGTTCCAAAATGACAGACGGAACTGGAACAGGGACATATATGAGTCTAGCACCATGTATTTTGAAGGCATGGAGAAATACCCAAGTGCTTTCAGGTGGAAATACACGCCATTGGAATATACTTCCAGTTTAATTTTAACAGAAATTACCGAAAGCATTATGTCTGATAGTCAAGCAGGCGTTAATGCCCTAGCTCATAGATAATCTGCTCCAAGATGGTTTAGGAGTACCTAGGAAAACTAAACGGGCTAAGCCAAAGGAACACGCCTTTGTGGATCCCGAGGCTCACAGGAGTGGAAGGAAGTGAAATAGCGGAAAACCTTGCGAAAAACACCTTTCGCTGGATAAGTGGCAGTCCCTTTTTCTGTCTTGGGAACCGCCTGATATGGAGTCTTCAAAAACATTTTGTATGTAGTCTCCCATTTCTTTTACCCACGAAATTATACTAGCCATTCCAAAATGTTAGTACTCTGCACTAATCTGCAAAGTATCTGGCTAGTTAATCGAAATAATCCTCTGGGTGCATTTTTGGCTTGCGTCCAGACCCTCACATTCGTACAGAATGGTAAACGTTCTTTGTCATCTCATTACATAGTTTGGAGTTGGTACTGCCGGTATTCATACCAATTTTTTTTAGGTGTCCATTCAGTGCGTAGTGTCCTATTGGGAGACCTATTACGACGCAATGATGATGATTTCTACTGAGCTGCTGTAGTTCTTCAGCTTTCCTTTTTAAGGTCCCTTCATAAGGGTATTATCATGAATTTGCCTGGTTTCATTATTTCCGTGTTCTTTGTGTTTCTCTTTCTCTAAACCAACTTCTTACCTGCTCTCGTGCTGTATTTTTATATAAAGGCAAATGATCCCTTTCTTATTAACCCATCGGCTTTTTTGTTTCTTTCCATTGCTAAATGTCTGGGCACCCACAACAAAGTGACTTTATTGCGCTCTGTAGGACTATTCAGTTCTCGATTACCTCCCAAACCAATCTTCATAGTATTTGCTCGAGTTTATTAATCCCTTAGTACCACCTGGCTGTCTGTCAGATCCGCTTATTTTCATGAGCCTTCTGATTAATTTCAATTGCGTAATGCAATATTGGGTATGTCTCTGTTTGAAAGACCGTGACACATTTTCCTATTGAAATGGTGATCATTATATTTCTCATTCCGCTGTAGATTCCGTAGCTCCAGTCTCGTTTTCGATTTTTGATCCGTTTGTAAACCAGATCAATTCTCCGAACCTGTCTCTGTAGCTGGATTGATTCCAGTTTATCCGATCCGTGATTTCGACCTCGAAATTTCTGCTAAAAAGAAATCATGTGGTCTGAAATCATTCCCAAAAGGCTGCCTTCCACATGATGGACAATGTTATTGTGTCCCAAACCATACCAGAGATGTTTAAGTGATTATTGGTCTGAGCACCGTGATGTACGGCCAGCACATCATATTAGATCTTACACAATCTTTTGTTTTTCCATGAGCTTTCCTAACCAACATGAGGGTAGTCTCCACCCTGGTTTTAATACTCTGAAGCTGTCGGTGCCAAGGTCTTGGTGTCTAAGGTGTCACCAAGATATTTCACTTCCTCTGACAGCATTATTTCTTCACTTCGGAGTCTTAGGGATCCAAGACCATCTAAGCTCCTTCTTCTCGTAAATGCTATTATGGTCGTTTCGGAGGGATTGATATTTAGACCCTCTTCCTCAGTCCATGCTTCTACAATTTGTAAAACGTTCTGCATTTTGTTCCGCACTACGCTGTTGAATTTACCCTGGGTCACAATGACAAGATCATCTGTATATCCCAAGGTTGTATATTCAACTTTACTAGTAAGTCGCCCACGACTAGGTTCCGCAGCAGAGTGGATAAAACTTCAACCCTGCGGGCATCCTATTTCGAACCGGGTAGTGGAAATTAAAAAGGGAAATAGAGCAGAGAAAGTTCATCTTTTGGAAGAATCTCCAGGAAGTATCCTTTCAGGTCACTGTAAACTAAAAGGACATCTGAGTAAGCTTGTATTAGCAAGGAAATCTCTCATTGTGAGGAAGAAGTTGAAACATCCATCCATCTCCTCTCAAATTTCGCAGCACTGTGCAATTCAAGAGTGTTGCATTTGGGAGCATGTGAAATCGAAGAGAAAGATTTCTCATACGCTGCGCTTTTTAAAAGGAATAGAATTGGACAGCCAGCTGTAAAACAGCAAGAATAAGGGACACAATAGATCGTTTAGGTCGCGATCATTGAGGTATATTTCATTTTTTAACGTTTATTTATGGTTAATTTTTTAGCTGACCTGATGATGTGCGTTGTGAGATAATAGACCTCGTTTTACTTATTTTTTTCATGTAGGATATCTTCACACAGAAGCATTGACTATAATATTTTCCACTTTAACTTAAGAAAAAAAAAACTAAAGAACATTATTCTAAAACAAAAAAAGATATCCAAACATGGAATAATGCTGTATTATTTGGATTTGTTAAACAAGAAAGTCCGGTAAATTTAAGTACAGTTAACTTTCTATATCTAACGTACTACATTCGTGCAACATACTCTTTTAAAAGACATATATGCATACTAGATGCTAGACAGGTACGAGAAATATATAAAAATGCATGCTGGCAAAAATCTATCTAGATACCTAAATACATACAGGGTGATTCAAAAGCACCGGGCCAACTCCTGAGAGGTGATAAAGAAACATCCACGGGCTCTGAAAATATAAATAAGATACCAATAACTTTTTTTTACTATTTGTGGACTTTGAAGTATAATAGTTTTGTACTAGATTTTTGCTCATTCGTAACTATGTAATATGATTTTAATTATTGTAAAAGATAAGTTTTACAACAGAAAAGAGTGTTTGCTAATAAAAAATTTGAACTTTTAAGTTATGAATAAAAAAAAACAGGTAATTAAATGTTACAGGTTACAAAAAACATATTTTTGGCAACATTGACATACAACAACTAGAGTTGTCACATTTTGACAGTTTTCAAATTATTTTGTAGTGTCATTGCTTTCAAAGTATTAAAAAATGCACACAACCCGTGAATATTGTGACATGTGTCTTATTTTGGGTAAATGTCGCGGTAACTATAGAGCTGCTACGTTCACTTACGCTAAGCGATACCTTCAACGTCAGCATACACGCAAAAATGTTTTTTTCCCAGCAGGGAGGAAAAGTAAGTGATATTGACATGATGAAACTGTACATCTTATAATATGTGACATTACCCTAACAAACAGAAATATTACATAGATATTTTTAAAAATATATATTATAAATATTTTTCGTGAGAGGTTTTTGAATATATTTTCATATTTTTCCTAAATATAGATAAAATATTCAATTAAATATTTATTCCATATTTTAAAATTATGTAAGCGCAATATTTTTCTAAAATATTTTGAAAATATTATTTAAATGAAAATTGAGATTTTTTATGCAATCTATTCAATTTGTCAAAATAAACTAAAATTGTTCTTGGTTACTTAGAATGTATAACGTCGATAACGAAAAGTTGAAACATACATAGAGTTGTCTAAAAGGCAAGAACTTGTTTTTTCACATCACCATAACAGTTAATAATAAATAATTCTGGCATCTTTTAAGGCATATTGAGGGTTTATCAAATTAATACTATTTTTTAATTGAAGTGTTCTATAATAAAAAACAAAGTATTTATTATCATTTTATTTGAATAAGCCAATAAAAAATGAAAATAACTCCTTTTTAAGTCTAGCCTTTGGTGGTGCCAGGTACAACCCTATGGTTTTCATATCTTCGGTAGTGGCGTCTCATGGCGTTTCCTTGTAGCTCTATAAACAATGCCAATTGTATTAGATATACATGACATAAACATGTACAACATTATCAACACCTACTAATACATTTGGAGCATTTACAATAATTGGAGTGGTAGCTAAATTCTAATACTTACGATACTTATTTTTACTTTATTTCAGATATTTGAAAACATTCTACGTAAAAACAATAATACAACACAAGTACATATTCTAACCTCTATTTGAGGTTATGACGCTTATCTACCGAGATTAAGCTCTTAAGCAAATCAACTAGAATTTATCTGGTAGATGCAGTACATATATGATGCATAAAATTCCTACAATTATACTTATTAAACGATTTCTGTACATAGCGATATTGAGCATTCCAATTATCTTAGAAATGCCATGACAAGTTCAAAAGTTTGCTTACTCGTAGTCACACAACATAAAACACACCCGCAACAATTAATTAACAGTTAAATCTAATCTGCCCTAATCGTATACTATTATAAACTATAACATGTAACGGACAAACGAATGAAAATGTTGATGATACGCACGTGCGCGTATGCATTCTATGTACGTAATCCACAGACGCATAAACAATCTAAATCATATTAACACCGGCATCGTAATGAATAGAGGTGTTGTGTTGACGTTCGCAACTTACAAATATTACAAATGAATATAATAAAAACGCAGATATATTAATAGAAAAATTACAGAGCTCAAACTTAGATTAATTAAATCATATTAGATATATATTATTTAATTTAATATTTAAACTATCATTTTAAATAGGTACATACTACTTAATATGTATGCATATTTTACCCATTTTATATTATTCGTCCTACGCACCAAATGTACAAAAGCAAAATTCAATATTTTTTTTTTATATGAAATAAATATTTACAGAAATACAAAGCAAAATATTTATGCAGAGTTATGAAAAATATATCGAGAAAACATTTGCAATAAAATATTACTAATGCTACATAATGTATTGTTTTAAATGTTTTCCTAATATATTTTAATGCATATTATATTAAATATAACTATATTCAAGAAAAGATTTAATAATTTTTTTAAATATTAAATAAAATATGCAATAAACATAGTTGGTCACTGAGGTAGTGATAGATGACATTAGTACATTCGACCCAGTCTGAGCCCATATACAGCCTTCTAGCAGCTGGTCCGGTGCTTTTGAATCACTCAATAATACTCAAAATAAATATGACAACATACAAATAGGTAAATACATTACAGATACCCACCAAGCAAAACTGCCAATTTCAAAGAAAAAGCAGTACTTCGATACCGTGCAACTGTCACTTCCAGACAGCGTTTCGCATTATTAGACAATTCAATAAAACTTTTTTCCACGACTTTATCTCACGCCAGAAAAAAAAAACATTCCCTCCTATTTTAACATTCCAAACGATTCGTCTATTATTCAAGAAAGCGCACGCACGCTTTCCGAGATATCTTTTTCGCGAGGGGTGGCCACCCTTCTCTCGTGACGCACCTCCACGAGCCCATAAATCACCATCAGCTGATCCAAACGCGCGTAAATAAATCGGTCAGGTCCAGCAAGGCCAACATCGCGTCGGTGTTACGCGCCCCAAACAACGCGACGCGCCCAGCGTCAGCTACCGTAACTACGAAACCGGCAAAACCTGGCGCGTTCGATTTACTTCGCGTTAATATTAAAGCGCCCCCACCACGCGATCCTGGGCATATATACGCGTTTTCCACGCCGATAGCCCCATCCGTGGAGGTGTAAAACCCAACGTAAACCCCATTACAAGAGTTTCTACCGCGGAACATCGCACCGCGCGTCTTTTCGGGCAACCCCTTTTATTTCCGTCGACAATCGGAATTATTTCCTCATTCATTTGTTAAAACGTGGAACTCGACTGCACGCGAAAGGGAAATCATCTTGTAGAGGAGGGGAGGAGTGAATAAGGATAAATTTAAGGTCGGAATTGCTGTAGACGTGGTTCTCGTTCAGTTAATTCTAAGTTTAATTGAATCCGGGTATGGTGTATTGCCGGAACAATGGACGAGCTGAGAACAAAAGGAGTTTCCTTGCAATTACCTGAATGGGAGTGTCCACGTTGGTGTTGGTGGAGGGGGAGCTGAGAGAGATATCTGTCTTCATTTATTTTAAGTGTTATCTGTTATTAATGCCATTCTTCTCGAGTTTTTCGAGCTTTTATTTAAATATTCCTACGCAGGCGAATTTATTAAGGGCCCAAATTGAGAAATACAGCTAGAATTATTCATCGTTTTGGGGAATGAATTTACATAGTTAAATGACCTTCCAGAACAAGCTGCAATTCTTGGAAGTCTGTGTAGATAAAAATCCTTCCATTACCATTACCATTGGTGGAATTTAATGACTTCTTTAGTAATCATATTATCTCTTATGTATATGTACAGGTGTCTCATCCAAAACTGGATCTTTGATTACAGCTCTGTTTTTAATTTTAGGTAAAAGTGTTTTACACAAAAGTTTTACAGGATTTAATGCTGCACAAACTAAAAATATTTTTCACTATACTGGGTATTCAAAAAGTAGGAAAACGCATACTAAGTGTCCACATTCCTTCCTCATTTGAGGGCGGAAAGTGACATTGACATGATGAAACTGTATATCTTATAATATATGTGCCATTATTGATAGATGATAGTACATTCGGCCCAGTCTGAGCCCACTTATGAGATAACTGCTAATTCATTAGGTATTAAATTTCAATTAAACTATTATTAACACCTTTTAAAACGACGACTAACTGACAGGTCACAAAAATATTTGACCAGATTAAGCTACTATCTATCAGAGTATCACAAGGTATGTATTTATTATTTTTTTACAAAAGTAATAAATAAAAATATGAAAAAAAATATGAAATAGTGGCCCCTAATTTATTTTTAATTTTAGTTACTCATTCTCAATTTTTTCTTCATTTCCTAACGTTTCGATCAATTTTGGTCTTTTTCAAAGGTTTAAAAACTACAATTTTAATCACAATTATAATTTCTATATTAGAATGCAAAAACATTTTACTTTACCTTTTTTTCTAATGTTTAACTTAAGTAGTCCACATAAATATGTGGACTAAGTAGTACTACTTAAGACTACTTAACTTTGGTTAATTGACAAATGTCAATTAACCAAACGGTTTAATTTTTTTTAATTCCTTGTAAGTTGTTGTATCAATTAGTAACTCAGACATTTTTATTTCATAATCATTTTTATTCATTATTACTTTTATCTGGCCTAAGAACTATGATTTCTGGATGTTCGTTTAGGAATTTTTTAGTTTGTATTATATTGTTTTTATTGATGTGTTTAAAATTGTTATTTTGTTTTCTTGTGGAGTGTTGAAAATTTGTGATTACATTAGTAACTTTTGATCTTACTTGATTTTTTTCGTTTTCATTTAACTGATTGATGATGCTATATCAGCTAAAATATACTAGATTAAATTCAGAAATACCAATACAAAAACAAAGTAACATTGTGTATCAAATACCATGTAATCAAATGTGAAAGGTTCCTAGGTAAAAAACATATTAAAACACGTTAAATGGACATAAATATAATAATAATTCACAGCATTAAAAAAACATTGTAATGACACAAATCATCAATATAATTTTAATAAAACTAAAATTTAAAAAAAAGAGTCAGATTACAAGGCTAGATGTATTATTGAAATGATACAAATTCAAAAACAAAAAAATGCAGTTAATGACAGGATAGAAATTCAAAACCTATCCAAAAATTATTTTGCGATTATAAAACGAACGTAATTTCAATAAAAATTTGTCCAAATGATTGAACCTATCTTAGTTGTTATCAAACAGAAATTAATTAAAATCTTTTTAATGAATCAAACTACCTAAATTTTAAAATTAAAAAAAAAATTATCATCCAATTGTTAAATTAGTTGATACTATATATTCCAATTTGTCAAGTTTGTTTCAAAGAGTCTTTCTTTCATCTAAAATTATAAAAAAACACACAGTGTAAAGACCAATGATACAGATGTTGTATTTTGGAGTAAATGTATTTAGTTTGTTAACAACCATATTTTAAAATGTTTGTGTGTGTTTGCTGTGTTTGTTGTAATAAATAAATAATTATTCCTTTTCTACCTTCGTGAGGGTAGCGGCTAATTTATACTGATGACTTAAAAAGTTAAACAACTCATTTTTTACGTTTCGACAATCTTTATTTTCTTCTTGTCTCCCTTCAGAAATGTAATATTTTTATAATTTAACTTGTTTTATAATTTTTTTTTTTTAATTATATATATAGGACATTCACAAACATTTTAAAAACATATTTAATTATTACATTTCTAAACAATTTTACAAACTGTTAATAAAACTATTTTACATCAAACTAATTCAACGAACATCATCAAATATAAATAAATTATTATATTAAACCGTTTTGTTAATTGACAAATATGTGGACTACTTAAACATTAGAAGAGAAAAAAAGGTAAAATAAAATGTTTTTGCATTGTAATATAGAAATTATAATTGTGATTAAAATTGTAGTTTTTAAACCTTTGAAAAAGACCAAAACTGGTCGAAACGTTAGGAAATGAAGTAAAAATTGAGAATGAGTAACTAAAATTAAAAATAAATTTGGGGCCACTATCTCACGATTTTTATTTATTACTCCTGTAAAAAAAAAATTATGGCCAAGAAAATTATATCAAGAATTTATTATTTTTAGACATTTAGTTAAAATTGAACTGGCTGGGAAAAAAATAGTATTCAAACCACGCGAGGAAAGTGCTATTGCAGGCTTTGGGAAATTGTATTATTTGTCCGCGGCCTGCAATAGAGCACTTTCCTCCGTTAGTTTGAAATATACTATTTACATAACCTATTATACGTAAAAGGGCTCTGCTGAAAGCTTTTGGTTAAGGCGGCGTAGTTTGTATATGTATTTGTTTTAGATATTCATATTTTAAATATGCATATACAAACTACGCCGCCTTAACCGAAAGCTTGTAGCAGAGGCATTTTTTACAAAAGCGTAAATAACTCCGTTGTTATTATAAATAAACATATAATAGCTTATATAAATTGTTGTTATTTTTCTACGTAGAATTTAAAAATAGAATAATATATACGGTGTTTCATTAAAGCTTTCGAAGTATGAATATCGTCGCTTGGTATTTAAAAACAATGAACTTTTGCTTCTTTTGTTCATAGAAATTTTACACATTGTGATGCCAGCACTAATCATCCGCATGACACTAGATATCAAACACTGTTGCTACCAACCTCACACAGTTCCACTGTTTTCAAAAGAATTTGGGTTTTATGGGCTGCAAGCTATGCAAGTGTCCCGTATCATTATGTTCAAATTTTGGGAGTGTAAAATAGACATCATTTCAAGTAAGAAAACGCAAAACTTATATATCCATTTTTATTTGTGTCAAAGATACAGATCTATGAATGTGATTGTCAGATCATGAAAAAAAAATGTAATCCTAAAGTCAATATAAACTGAACGTTATGAATTGCAGTGTTAAGTATTTCCGAGTAATTTTATCGCCTCACTAAGTTGAACACAACCTAAGCTTTTATACCCCCCACCCTTCACCAATCTCCCACTTCTACCCTCTATTCGAAGTGGAAATTTTCACAGCAAACTACGGGCGCAATATGACACCACCCACCCCTCTTAACTCGTTACTATCGAGTTACGACTAATAGCTAGCCGCTGTAACGTTTCCCGAGACTGGTTCCGCTAAGTACTCTTCAAACTTGACGTTACGTACTGGCGGTACGTGCAGCGCCACCCCCTCGAGTAAATGATAAACTATCGACATGACGCGCGATTATTTACCGCCTCCACTCCAATTATCCTAGACACGTCACGGTAATTAACAACCGGAATTATCTAGACGTTAAGGGGACGAGAGAGGGGGGGGGGTAACTACTGTGGGAGTAGCGACAATCAGCACTGCACTTCAGGTCGAGAGTCGGAGCTCATTGCGTGTTAAGGGCGAGGGCTGGTTGGTGTCGAAAATTTAAATTTGTGGTAAATACTGCAGAAGCAGAACAGAAGGCTGTAAATTTATTGAAATAAATGCAACTCGAAAAACTTTTATAATTTTGGGGTAACTTTCATTATGACTGATTGATTGACTGGTTGATCTAGTCATTGACAAGAGAACCTCGCGAACTGTAAATCGCTGATTGTAATGAAATTTCGCCAATTTGTAGACCCCATGAAGTATTACTCAAGGGCACTTTTCTGTCCCCGCATTCAGGCACTTGTAACTCGAAAACTATCACATGTAGGCATATAACGCCTGCTATAATTTTAAACAGACTTTCAACACACAAAGCAACCACATAACAATATATACAATACATGATATAATGCAACAACCACATAATAATATACAGTGTGTTAAAAAAAGGTTGTCGGATATTTTACCCAATTGTAGTACTGGTGGAAATAAACAAAAAAGTCTTAGTCACATGGGTCCGCAATTCAACTGTTTTTGACATATAGTCGATTGCATCATGTTTTAGTAGGATAAAATTTTCAAAGAAATTCTGATCGCAATGTAAATTAAACAAATGTTTATTTAAAGTAAAACTAAAGAAATTGTTCTACATGTCCACCGTTCATTTCCTAAGCAAGCTTCACATCATCTTATGAAAGATCGACGCAATCTTTTCGAAGAATCCTCCGAATTTCCTCGCAACAATTTACGATTCGTTGCCTGAGTTCTTCCAAATTGTTTACAGATCGTGCGTACACTAATTGTTTTAGATGCCCACAAACATAAAAGTCGAGAGGTGTCAGGTCAGGGGACTAGGAGGCCATGCAGTTGGTCCACCCCGTCCTATCCATCTCTCGTTGTAATCTTGATTTAAGAAATTTCTAATAGATGGAAAAATGCGCAGGAGCTCCATCGTGCATAACACATATTTAATTCTGTTAAAAAGTGGCACGTCTTCCAACAAAACGGGTAATTCATTTCTTAAAAAATCAAGTATACTTGTCCGTTAAAACGATTAGGGAGAAATACTGGACCAATTAAACAGTCTCAAAATAGCAAGCCAACATTTAGCGAAAAACGTTTTGGTGATGCAGTTCAACACAGCGTGGGGATTTTCATCTGCCCAGACGTGATTGTTAATGAAAATTGAATATACCGTCTCTTGTAAACCCAGCTCGTCACTAAATAAAATCTGAGTCGCAAAATTAGGAGTTTCTGCCAGCTTTCGTAAAACCCAATGACAAAAAACCCTACGTGCATCATAATCGTGAGGAGCAAGAACTTGCACGCGTTGAATGTGTAACAGAATTCTCCAAATGAGAGGATTACTGACGTTCAGTTCTGCGGCAGTCTTCGGGTGCTAATATTTGGGTTGTCTTCTACCCGTCTTCAAAATATCTAATTCTACTGCGGGAGAAGAAACTGATCTAGGTCTACCAGAACCACCATTAATTTAAATGAACCATTTCGGACAGCCGGATATGAAGTCTTGAGAAAATCTTATCACTCGGTAACAACCGATTTGGAAATTCTTCGGCATACATACGCCGTGCTCTCAGTGGCATTACATTCGCACGAACGTACATAAAATGCATATCGGCCATTTCTGCATTTGTGTACTTATGCACAATTTGAGAACAAAAAAAAATTGACGCAAATGATAAATAATCTGATGACAGATGTCTGACAGAACTAATTTTAAGTCACAATCAGTTGTTTGACAAAGGGAACTATTCTCAAAACCGAAAATGTTTTTTTTTTTTATTTTAAAATATGCAATCGATATATGTCAAAAACAAGTTGAATTGCGGACCCATGTTGACTAAGAACTTTTTTGTTTACTTTTCACAGTCCTATAATTGGGTAATATCCGACAACCTTTTTTTTAACACACTGTTATACCACAATGTGCTACTATTTATATATTGTTATGTGGTTGCTTTGTGTGTCACATAAAGTCAACATTGTTTCAATTCCTGTCAAAATCAATGTTTACTAGATATGACTTTTGGAGTTTCATTGGCTTTTGATAGAAAATATGGAATAACAAGAAGACCGTTGGAAATAAGTGTAGGGAAAGGCTTAGTGAATCGGTGCAGAATAATATTCTGCATCCGATGATGTAATAACCTGTATATTATTGTCACATTTGAAAGAACCACTTTTTACAATTTTGAAAATGATGTAATCGGTCATTAAATTGTTGATATCCTGCATGCGATAAATAAATTGTTAATGTGGATTTCGAAAGTTGTTGCCGTGGGATTGCGATCGTTTCATTTATGGATTTTATTTAAAGATTATTGTTTAATTTAATTAAGAATTAGATCCTGCAACGCCATCTAGCAACGAAGTTTCGTACTTCTTGCTGATTCCAACGTATCTCTAACCGTGATAGTCAAAAGTAATATCTCATTTTCATTATTCATTTCCAAATTATTAGTAATTCATTTTCCGCTTAAAATAGCTTTTAATTATTAAATTATTAGTTCAAATCATTCATTAAAACATTTTCTTTTGCGTGAATTACTCCGCATGGTTAGTTCGTCAGTTACTGATTTTGATTAACGCTGCATTCCCTGTTTTCGCCCTCTCGCTAAGCAAGGGAGAAGCGCAGAGAGGCTTCGTAACATCACACGCGTGCTGTTAAGTTCTTTCCGTGAAGTTTTATTAGTTACTACGTTTGTTGTGAGATATTGTCACGTGAGAAACCTCCAATATCGAGTGCATTTTCTGTTTTACCTGGGGCCGCCAGCAGAAGTGTTCGTTGCATCGATATTTTCCTGAAAAAGGTTTTACAAGGAGTAGCGTTAAGCCGGCATCCATTTAGTTTAATGGCGTCATCTTTAGGTCACTGGTAAGATGACTTTTCTTTCGGTTGTTAACGTTATTAGTTTTGATAATCCGGTCCTGTCTTTAGGACCTATTTCGTTTTGACTTGAACCTAGGGTGAAAGAAGTACCTAAGTTGGGATACCAAATCCTTATCATTGAATACCACCGCACCGCGTACAGGGGAGCAATTTAACAACAATAGCGTGACGTGACATACCCTCCCAGAAAACAACAACACCCGCCAAAGTTACCAGCTAAGTTTTACATATTTTATTTTTCTTTCTTTTGTTGTACCGTATTAAACTTTGAATTTATCTTTAAAATCCGATCACGTCATAAAGACCTTCAAGCCGAAATTACTAACTTATATTAAGATTCGAATATATATTTCTTAAATACAATCATAATAATAACTTTACTCATTGCACGATCATTATATATAATAGATTACTAGTTAAGCGTAGAGGTTAAGAGCGAACACCAATTGTGATCGTAACCTATATCCGTAATAATCCTATATCGTACCTATATCCTAAGATTTGTATTTCATTGTATTTTATTATTTTGCTTTTATTTGTAACAAATATACAGTGTCACCCAAAAATTTGTGTTTTAAATAAATTATTTCGATCCGATGAGACCTTCAAGTTTGAGAGCGAACGAACCCCGTAACAAAGTATCATTCCTGTGTTTTCATCCACCCTAGAAGCAATTACCACCAGTCCAAAATGGGTAAAAGACGCACTATTGAAAATAAGACTACATATTTCAAAATTTTCATAGTAATCAAGATATCTCAGAAATAAATGAAAATAGCTATAGAGACACCTGATGAAACACACCATGAATTTTCCTAGGAATCCAAAAATAGGATAATATACTGGGTGTTCCATTTAAAATAAGAGAATTAATGGCGACTTCCGGTATAACCGGAAGTTGTACAACCTTGAAAATATTTTAAATTCAGAGAGCATCTTGACTAATCCTAAAGTGCAAAAATTCAGAATTCTAAGTTTCTTCTAGCCACGAAAACATCTAACGAACGACTACCGTGAGAAATCCTGTATACAGTACTCAATGCCAAATAGAGTGATTATAACCGATTTCTGAAATTCGATCAAATAAGCACGACATATCTCGTTCCGCGCTTATTGTAACACCCTGCATATAAATAGCTATATCAACCAAAAGGGCTACATAAACGCTGTAAGTCCGCCATTGAAACTTTTTTGTATCTCTGACCCTTTAAAAGTTCTTTAGGATAAACGAAATTTGATGTCAAATTGCATTTTCTAAAGCTGAGGTTCCGCGGCAACAGAAAGTGTCCTTGAGTAATACTTCATGGGACTGTCAAAATGATTGTAGGTCTGCTGGCTGGTCACTGTAGACTGAATAGGCGTATGCCTGGTAGATGATGCAACCTGCAGATACTGCCAAGAAGAGGAAGAAACACCAGTTCATGTGCTGTGCCAATGTGAAGGCCTGGCGAGGACAAGGTTTCTAGTAATGGGAAGGAGAACCCCACAGCCAGTAGCTACATAAAGAGCCGCTCTACAAAGATGATAGCCTAATTAAGAGGGCAAAATCTAGAGAGAGGCGTCCTTTAGGAAAAGGGGATCACAATAGATCTGAAAGGTCGCGGTGAAACAGATCGATAGGCTACCCCAATCCTAATCTAATCTAACACTTCATTGGATCTACAAACTGACGGGGTTTCATTAAAATCCGCGACTTACAGCTCGCGAGGTTAAGTAAGTGGCGCTATATGCAAGAACCAGAATATGTGGATGAAATCCAAAATCTGTGAGCTAACGCTAAAAAAGTTTCTAATGAAAACTAATCAGGCAATCGTAATTCCGCGACAACAAACGTCATACGTTAGAAAACTGAGGTAGAGCGAACATGTCCAAAAAGAACAGAGAAAGGAAACATAACATCTGTTTCTCTCTTTGCATAATTTATTATTAGATAAGTTATACAATTTGGGAGTGTGCGGCTATTGTTACAGTAGTAGGATCTCTTCTTACCTTGATCATGGCAGTCAGACGGTAGTTATAAATCAAGATAATGTCACAAGGTATTCGAAGTCAAAATTTTAACATTAGGAGTCCCTCAAGTATCGATTTTAGGTCCGTTGTTTTTTATAGTATACGTAATAACAATTTACAATGTAATATAAAGAGTCTTAAAGATGTTGTTCAGTTTGCTGACGATATATCCATTACTATCTACGGCTTATCTAGAGATTATTGTGAACTTTCGACAGCTGATAATGAGTGGACATCGATGGTTTCCACGTGGACAGAATCTAATGCTTTTATCTTAAATAAGTCAAAATCGAAATTAATTGTCTTTGATTATACAAACGAGCTGATCGTTCTGTATTAGTAACCACCAATAATGCTTCAATACTCGAATGTCTTCATGGTAAATTTTTGGGAATTGCTGTTGACAGACACTTATCATGGGAACATTAAATTAGTGATTTATGCTTTAAGAATCTTAAAACAAACTGTGGACATAGCTGCTCTGTTGATGTTTTATATGGAGGCCCTAGAATCCATATTATTGGAGGACGCTCTACTCATTTAAACAGATTATCTTGCAAAAAAAAAAAGATCATACGCATTTGTTATTTGGGGGAACTCTTGTAAGTCATATTTCATTAAACATAGGGTACTTACTTTGTCAGCATTGTATGTATATCTTGGAGTGTGCTGTGTTCATCAAATTAAGACGAACCGAATTCACCACCAACTATAACTATAATGCAACTTGTTGCACACGCTTTTGTAATTCACTGAGCATCCAAGTTCGTAATCATCAACTCTTTGAGAAGTCGCCGTGCTACAATTGTATAAAAAGTTTTAATAAGTCACCGTTGCAGTTTAGAGACATTCAGCTACTTTCTAAATTTAAAAATGCTTTAAAAGATTATCTTGTTAAGGGCTGTTATTGTAGCATTAGTGGATTTGTAGGATAGCTGCAAATATTCTGTTTGTTACTGATGAATATGTATAAGTATTTATGTCCTTACTGCCTAATGTGTTGTTTATTTTAAGTATTTTACACAATTTTCCTCTCTAGCCAAGTTTGTATTGTTTTTAACTAGGGATATATCTGCATTCTTGGGGGTTGGGAGTACCTACCAAGCGCGTCGCCGGGGTGGTGGATAGAGTAAAGACCATCTTGTCAGGGTTCGCTCAAGACAGATAGTAGTGCAGCTATAAGTTCGTCCTCTCTGCTTAAAAACCGAGCAGGGTGAATGAAAACCGTTGCCTAACCCATTCCCCCCGCCCGAGTGTGTGTGTGGCTAAGGGCTTGCACACGTTCCGACAACGATGCCAGTTGTTGCTTCGACTACAAAGCCCACTGTTAAATCAGTCCCGAACTGGGGCATTGTGCACCTATTGCATTAGCCTACCTCTACATGTCGAGCTCAGTAGAGTGACCTTTTCTTCCCTACTACTCGGGATCAAACATGAGGAACACGGACAGAATGGAGCAGACCTCATTCATCATTAATTCATCAAGTTTGGGTGGGCACTTGATGTCCGGGACACTTGAGCTTGGGCTCATTGTTACCATCCCTATTGATTCCTTATTTCACTCGAGCAGCTTGTGTTCTCATAAGCCCAGTATCTTGCCCAGTGGAAACTTGAGGACCTTCGAGGCTCCAATAGATCTCTCCCGAAATATTTCTCCAGAGTACCTTCAGTTCCTCATATGTGCAGATTACATGTAAACTCGTTTCCTCCTGTAGTTCGCATCTTCTACACCACGGTCCGCTTACACGGCCTGTGTGCATAGAGCTTTTTCAGAGGGCAGTGTCCAGTTACCAACCAGTAATGGTTTTAACTTCTTTCTTACTGCGTTGAGTAGGTTATCATAGAAATTACCATCCCCATCCCCTATCAGCGTTTTGGTATGGAGTTGACCTTCAGTCGACCTCCACTTCTTTGTACTTTCTTTATCTAACCAGGTCCAGATCTCCCTTCTTGCGGAATCCTTAGTAATCCCACATACGGGCTCTGGACCATGAAGTGTCTTCTTAGAGCCCTCCTTTGCTAGTCATCGCGATTACGTTGCCCTTTATATCCTCATGTCCCGGCACCCAAATGTGTTGTCTCGTGCCAGTGCATTGAGGAATGTTGCAGTCCCTAACTAGTTTGACCTAAGTTACAGGGTTTGAGACTGCCTTAAATGACAGCCTGGCTGTCAGTCATTATTAATTTTCCTCCTTATGTAGCCCCCTTTTGCAAATCATTTCTGCACAGGCTGCAAGGGCGAATACCTCTGCCTGAAAGACCGTTGTATGTTTCCCAGGCTTATGAATATCCTTGATTAGGACTGGCCACAAATACCGGCTCCTGTCCCTGGCTGGATTTGGATCCATCCGTGTACCAGTTTTCGTTAGCAGTGATCTCACTACGCGCCTGGTTCTGTTCGGTATGGAGATTTTCACCTTTTCAGTGAAGATAATTTCGGGCGCCATGCTGTCCGTGGGCATTTGTAGCAATGGCCGTCCAGCAACGTGCCGTAGTATAAGTTGTCCTCCCACCTTGAAGTTGGGATGCCACAGGTTGTTGCTTCAGTCTAAGGATCGCATTCATTGCCGCCGCTCTCACATAAGCTCCAGCGGGAAGCCCACAATGGTCTCAAAAGAGGCGGTCCTGTACTGTTAGTTGCACCAGTGATACCCAGCAATGCCTTCTCTGGACAGTGTTTTAGTGGTTTGCTTCTGCTGCGGAGGACACTTCTTCTCCTCATCCCAGACCTACTCTGTCGTAGGCAGATCTCCATAAAGCTTCTCATCTGTCCAAAGTGAGAGTACCTCACAAGGAAGAACAAGGGAGAAGCAAAACACTGAGCAGATTGGGGAACAGGATGGCATCCATCCCCTCTCAAATTGCGTAGCACTGTGCAACTCAAGGGCGTTGCATCTGGGAGCATGTGAAATCGAAGAGGGAGACTTCCCTAACCTGGGGCCTTCTGATATCCTACGCTTTCTGAAAGGAATAGGATTGGAAGATCAGCTGTAAAACAGCAAGAATAGGGGACACAGTAGATCTTTTACGTCGCAGTGTAACATCTCCCAAATATACATACATACATACATATCTGCTTTGGGCAAATCTAAGTGAAATTTACATTTTTTACACACATACTACCCATCGTAAACCCAACGATGTTACAGAAATAATAGCTCTCACTACATAGCGGACAAACAACTTCATTACCGCTCCAAATCGAATTAAATTTTAACGTGCATTCATTCATCATTTCGCGTGTTCAGTCTGTTTGTGCACCTCCCTATTACCAGGGGCCCGATCTCACCCCACCACACCGCCTTCCCGTCTTTTCCCCATTCGAATATACGAAACCCTACGTATTCACTTCTTCGACTGGTGAAATATCTCCATTCGCCGTCGACTCTGCGTAGTGACTTTTCACAGCTTCCGGTTGAGTCGAAAGCATTCGTCTCCGCCACCCGAAAGCAGATACGTTTTAAAAGTTGAAAAGTTAAAAGGCGGGCCGGTTCTACGCCTATTATCGCAGCTTTCCACTCAAACGAGTCGCCTGGGTAAAAACCCGGGGACCCATTCACGTTGACGGATTGAAAGGAAGGCGGCAGATTCTAGCGGCGCGATATAAAGGGGTTGATGCTATTATTGTTCTCGGATTGATTCGAACGAACTGCTTGTCGAATAATAGTTGTAGAGTGTACGTAATTCTAGTAATAATGATGACGATTGTAAGTTACAATGTTGATGATGGTAATGGAAAGGAAGAGATGGTTAATTGGATGGTTCTTTATACTTTTATACTTCAAAAAATTTTGGTTTCCACGAACGTCTTGTTTTCAATTTTTGAGTTTGGATTTTGATCACGTAATTTGTTTTACACCAAAAATATAAATAATAATAAACCTGATAATAATAAAATATTGAATTGAAAATAAATATGATTTACCTATAATAATATCTTCATGAAGAATTCCTATTAACAATCCATACTTTCATCTACCATGATATAAATAAAATTTTTCCCTACCAATTGTTGAATTTCTACTATTGTTTGCTGGTAACAAGATGTGACATAATTCTTTTGTAAGGTACTTTCGTCAGGTATATTATAATAATAATAATAATAATAATAAATGGTCTTTATTGGAAAATTGACTTACAAACATCCAATCAAGGCGGAGTCCAGCCTAGCTGTTCTACTCAACCTTAGATACATGTATAAATGTTTAAATAAATAAATGGCGTTAAGGGAAAAAAAAAATAGTAACATAGAGAAAAGAAACCTGATTAAGCTGTATCAATATACCGTAGCACACATAAGCGTTCAGCCAACGTGAGGTGTCTGTCGCTGCAGGAATAGTTTTTTAACGTGTTTGTCTAAGGAAATGATGTTGAGATTTTTAAAACTGTGCGGAATGGCATTTGTAGTATTTGCAGATGCATAGGAAAAAGATCTGGGTGAAGATTGCATAACGATGTTGCTGTACAGTTAGACCAGCAACATGACGCAGATCCCTATCATGAACCATGCCCCTAGAATCAGCAACTCCGTGATATACCCAGGCGAACCCCCATCAAGACCCCATGAACAAACACACACAGGTGCAGCTCTCTACGGCTATCCATTCTCAACCAACCGGCACGACCAATCAGATAGAACGTGATCTCTCCGCTTCAAGTTTGAAGATGAATCTAGTACAGAGATTCTGAATTCTTTGTATTTTTAAAGACGTTGCAGAATCAAGACACGGGCGTAGACGATGTCGCCCGTAATCAAAGTTCGACAATACTAGTGAGGTGCAAAGTAAGTTTTAAGCTTAGTATTCATTAACTTCTACTAGCATAGAGACATTTTAATGTTGCAAAAGACTTTCGAATACAGTTATTTCACATTGCTGTTTAATCTAAGTTTGTTATCTATCGTGAGCCTTAAATTCTTAACTTGTATCTGTAATTTGTAAAATACTCCCCTCAACCTTAATGGCGACACCATCCAACGGCCCCATGTCGTTCGCTTGAAAAGACAATCACGAGACGACTTTCGCACTATTGATTTCTAGGCAATGGTTTTGAGATACGTTGACCAATCTTTCTATGTCTGCGTTAATAGCATCAACACTCTGTTGCAATCGATTAACATTAAAGCTGCAGTAAAGTTGACTATCGTCTGCAAAAAAATGCGGGGTGCAAAATTTCAATTTTGTATGAAAATCGGCAGTATATATGATAAATAATATAGGGGAGATTTACGGAGCCCTGCGGACAGCCGCCACCAACCTCCACTTCAGCCGAGAGGCAGTCGCCGAGAGAAACCCTTTGAGTTCTATTTTTCAGAAAAGCAGCGAGCAATTTCCGAGAGTCCAATCAAATCCAAGAAATTAAGTTTAGAGATAAGGCAAATCATGATTGATAGTGTCGAATGCTTTTGTGTAATCCAGTAAAGTTTAAAACTGTAATGTCGTCTCGGTCCAAAGCAGAATTATATTCATTAGTCACCCTTGCGATGGCACTCACCGTACTGTGTTGCCTCCTAAAGCCCGACTGCACTGCCGGCAGGAATAATTGTTTGATTCCACATACGCATTTATTTGCTCACTCATAGCTTTTTCTAGGGATCTTGGAAAGTGCATATAAAATACTTATCGGTCGTAAATGACTGTAATCGGAGGATTATTGGTTTTACATAGAGGTATAATAATTGATTTTTCCAAATATCTGGATTTGTTGGTATAAAAACATGTATTAATCAGGTATCTTATGCATTCAGAGATCTCGGGCAAACAAAGTTTTAACATTAAAATATTAATGCCGTCAGCACCAAAAGCTGTGGATTTAATTTTGGATATATATTTATATTACATCAGTGGTGTTAATGAATGGAAGCTAAAAGAGCTAACAGCATTAAATCTATGAGTTTCATAGTACTGGAGCGCTTCGCGTGCCGGCTGTGAATTTTTACAAAATGAAGCAAATAGTTGTTGATTTGATCCGGGATCCGCAAGTGATCCGGACGTTACTGCGGTTCCGTTTCCGAGAAATTTTAAATTAGATAATGTTCTCCACAATAATTTGGAATATTTTGTTTACTGACAAACTTCAAGTACGCTTTCTTCTCCTGACGATCGCTGTGTGAGTATAATTCCTTATGTCTTTATATGCGTCCCAGTCCTCACGAGACCTGGTCTGCTTAAACTTGGAAAGAGCTTTTTTCGAAGAGTTGATTAAATTTTTTAAAACATCTGTGAGCCACGGTGCTCTACGTTTAGTTAATCGGACTGTTTTCAGAGGAGCATGTTTGTCAAACAAGTGCCGAATATTGTCAGTTAAAAATTGTTAATGAGTTGACATCTGATAATTGTAAATATTGTGCCACGGAAGGATTTAAGATCCTGCTCAAAGCCTAGTTGGTCAAACATTTGAAATCACGTAAGTGTATAATTTGATAGGCTCTCTAGGTTTCTCTATATTAAATGAGAATGATATGAACATGTGGTCAGAAACGGTATAAAGCTCGCAAGACTAATGCCGCCAACCAGCGACGGGTCACTGGTCAAGACAACATCAATCAGAGTACTGCTGTAATCTGTAACTCTAGTAGGTCGGAAACCATCTGCGTCAGGCCAAGCGCCTCGCAACTGAGTAAACCGATCCACATTAGTTGTATTGATATTGAAGAGATTAATATTAAGGTCGCCCAGCATACCACTTCGTCTACTGTGGGAATAATATCCGTTAATACAGACTCTAACAAATCAAGTGACGCCGCAATATCCGAGAGCTAGGTGCTCTATAAACGGAGCCCAACGCATATTTGTTTATTGCATATTTTGAAGCCAAGAAAAATAAATTCTAAGTGGTCAGTGTTACCTGACGAGAGTACCTTACAAGAAATCGAAGTCCCGAGCGTAGACTGCGACACCACCCTCCTCGAAGATCTATCGCATCTGTACAAGGTGTAATCTGGGATAGCAACATGATCGTTACTGACCATTTCATTTAGCCAAGTCTCACAAACCGCCAGAAAGTGTAGATTTTCCTCCAGAACAGTATCCAAGAGTTCATCAAACCCCGAAGACAGAGACCTCACGTTAAAACTACCAATTTTAATAGGCATAACATTCTAAAAGTGAAATAAAAAACAATATAGCATAGTAAAAAGCAAATGTATCAAAACAACATAATGAAATTAAGCAGCAGAAGCAGTTTTATATGAAAACACAGTTAGAATTCTTGTAGGTTAATATCAATAAATTAAGTACTACTCACAAGTATATAAACTAAAAAAGCACAATTCTAAGGTATACAAACGGTAGATAAATGCAAAAAAAAAAAAAAATATAAAGTAAACTATGTCCGGTGAAAATCACTTAAATAGAAAAAAGTACAAAAAAATAATAATAATAGTAAGCAGGTATGCTATGCAAGGAAAGTATATAACAATAAAAATAAGCGCTAACTTAACTTAAGGTTTCGTTGACCACAGCCAGAGAGTCCCCGTCACCATCACCCTGTACACGGGACAATTCCTCGGTATTAGAAACGGAAAATTTCTTGCCATTATGTTTAATGCGAATCGATCCACCCAAAATCCATACATCCTTAGTTCCAAATAGGGTTTGTGCACTTTTTAGAAGTTTAAATCGGGTAGCTGTTAGATCTTCTTGTATAATATTCCGGTTGCCTTAACATTTTTTTATTTTGGTTCACGATTTGTTTGCATTTGTACGATGAGAACTTTACAATGATAGCACGATGTTTTTTGCTTGCGCCGGTTTTTTCGGGTTTTTTTCCTAGTCTGTGAGCCCGATCGATGGAAATTTCCGATGGATGTATATTCATTTTCTTGATAAATATATCGCTAATTACCTTCTCAGTGTCTTCGTTGATACCTTCCGGTACGCCGAACACCCTGACATTGTTCCTGCGGGAGTACTGTTCCGACTCATCTATCCGGTCCAGTAATTTCTTGTTTTCGGTGATTAGCTCGTTGATTTTATCATTATATTTACTCTCGATAGATACAATGATGCGTTGCGATATTTCCTGTATCAACTCACCGAGAAATTTCTCTTCGGTGATTAATTTTTTAAACGTAACCGTAATTGTTTCCACAATCTCGGCTTGCTCCGTCCGCGTAAGGCCCATTTTGGATGTAAAATTCACACTGCCAAGCACTCCGGAATATAAATGACTATATTTGACTCGTACGTATAAAAATTCAGTAACTGTGATAATTATAAATGGCAAGCAACATAAACTAAACTATGTTTGCAATATTTTTGCAGAAATGATTTCAAATTAATATTGTTTAATCTTCCTAATGGTATGTTAGACGAAATTAATGCGTTACACAGATCCGTATTATATTCTTCTTGTTCTGAGTTTCGTGAAGTTGATGATACACATTGACGTATAGATTGCTGCTGTACACATGCGGATCGCTTTAGTTTTTCACATTTTCCAATATGTGATGGAGTTTTAGCGTGTTGATCAATCAGGTATTTTCTCTCAGAAGACACCTACAACAACAATTGTCATTTTATATCAAAAGTTAAAGAATTTAAAAACAATTGTAAAGCTTTTAGTAAAATTAAACTTACCAGTTTACTGCAGGCTCGACAAAATATTTTGTCCATTACCAGTTCAGAATATGGCTTAATCCATAAAGAAATTTTGTTCACCATACTCATTGTATGTACGCACAGTATTTAAAAACGTAACACAATTACATGCTGTTTCGCTCTTGGAAAAAAAGTGTTAGAGAAATCAATGTAAAAGATTTATCGTTCTGAGAATTGTCGGTTGTCGATCTACACTAGGAATTACTAGGAATTTTTACTAATGGAAAGGATAAGAAAAAGCTTAAATATGCAATATATGCAACTTTTGTAAAAATATGCATAGAAATGCCTAAATATGCAATATATGCAATCACTAATTAGCACTAATTAACTGCAATTAGTATAATACGTCTACATATAGACTATAATTAAAGATATGCAAAAAATAAAATATATGCACTTTGCATATAATCCGGTCTGTAGTCATAAGTATGCTATGATATTATCACATATTGCAGCTTTTTTTTCTTCTAAATAACTTTTTGAAGCGTGAGGCAAGTGTGCATCGCGCGGTTTGTTGACCAAAAGTTTAATGCAGAGGCCACGCGATGCACACTTGCCTTACATCTGCAGGCACAGACTTGCAAATTTGCTAAACAAGCAAACAGTATACGCTAATGTTCCCGATCAGTTGATATTCATACTTCACGTGGTAAAGTTCGTTTGTGTAAATAAAGGAATAAGCTGGGGGATTTTGAAAAAGAACAAGCCCGCTTATTTTAGCACTTTGAAACGAAATTATGTCAGAGGAAGAAAATAACGACAGTTCTTCAGAAAGTTACAACCCAAGCGGTTTTTCTTCTGAATCTTCTGATTCTATTGAGTCTCGTGTGGTAGAAATAGAAAAAGAAAAGAAAGGGCGCTAAAAGAACATCAGTTACTCGTGTTGAACCTAGTACATCACGTCAAAGACCTACTGGCAGTATTGTTCAAGGAAGTGAAACAAGAGACGAACAGTTGCATTCTGGGGCTTGTGCTACCACTCATATTAAAAAAACAATTGAAGAAGTGATCAGAAGTTCTCAGTGAGATAGTGATTCCTCTTCAGATGAAATAGTTGCTACACGCAAAATTCTGCAGTGGAATGATGTAACAGGCGATCATTTGAGAAAGTTTCCTATTTTTACGAATGCATTGAAAATATGTCAAAACATTCAAGATATGAAAAATAAACAACCTATCGATTTCTTTTTGTTATTTGTGGATGAAGGCTTTCTAAATCTAATAGTACAAGAGACCAACAAATACATTGCTCAAAAGGCCGCGAAAACAAATTTACCTTGGCACGAATTCGAAATTGGAAAGACACCAATATTCAAGAAATGAAAATATTTTTAGGTTTGCAGATCTAAATGTCCAAGTTGGTATGCTATTGGTCTAATAACGTCCTTTATTTTAACGAAGTAAAATCTGTTATGTCCCGTAATCGATATGAACTTGTTTTGAGCAACTGGCATTTCTCTAACATTGAAATGCAGATATTTCCAACAGACTTTACAAAATCAAACCTCTTGTAGATTATATAAGTCAAAAATTTCAAGAATCTAACACCTTCTTGTAATGTTTGTGTGGATGAAACTTTGGTGCCGTTTCGAGGACATACGTAAGACGTAAATTATAAGAAAAAATCGTCTATACGATAGCACCAATTACATAATGTGTACAAGATCTTTCTTCCTCATCAACTTGGCGAATTTTGTGTATTTGGATCTGGGTCTTCACCCGTACAAAGTACAATTAACATAAAAATTGTTGCACGGTAATTAGTAGCTGATATCGCATTTGGGCGAAAATTATTTTTACTGACGAAGTTCTTTTCTGGTTGAATGATTGCTTTAACAAGTAGAACTGCCGAATTTTAATATTCATTAGTTGCACTTCGCTCGAGAAAATAATAGCTGTTTTGTGTGGATTTGGTCTGACGGCATTATCGATACTACTTTTAAATAAAAAGATATTTAAATACTAAACAAATGGTCAGACTTTCACTTATGCCCAATCCTACATTGGGGTGCCCCAAGGATCCGTTTTCAAGGCCTATTTTGTTCTCCTTGTTTTTAGTTGGTATTCATTTTTTGTGCGATCATATTATTCGCTATGCAAACGACACAATTTTATTTGGTACAAATAAAAGGATAGTTTGTGTTGCTGAAGTCAAGATAAGTAATTTGTAAGACTGGTGCTGTACAAACGATCTGAAATGTATGTTTTTCCACTCTTCACAAAAAAAAAGATGAGATTTGTCGAATATGTTTATACTTTTTAAACGACAATATATCTTGTATTAGAGCTTCAAAGTTATTGGCTTTTACCTCTACTATTAAGTGAGCCGAACAGTATGACTCCTTAATATCCAGACTACATATTACCGTGTTTAAACTTCGACAACTAAAAGCTGTTGCAAGGTTTGAAATATTGAGAATGTTTTATTTCATAGATTTCAGTCGTTACTACCCTACGATATACTCTCCTAAGGGATTTGAGTGCATTTGCCAACACAGATTTTCCTAAATAGGAAGCTTCCACTAGATGTATGTGTAGTATCAATCAACTATTTCATGTATGAGTTTATTCATTTCGTTAAATATGTTCATTGTTTTTTTTTTTTTGTATAATACATTGAGGGCTCTAAGAGACACTTCATGGGTCCAGAGCCCGTATGTGGGATTACTAAGGATTCCGTAAGAAGGGAGATGGACCTGGTTAGATAAAGAAAGTACAAAGAAATGGAAGTCGACTGAAGGTCAACTCTGTTAGTTTCTCTGATAACCTACTCAGGTGCAGTAAGAAAGAAGTTACAATCATTACTGGGTTGGTAACTGGACACTGTCCCCTGAAAAAGCATGTATACAACACAGGTCAAGTAAGCGAACCGTGGTGCAGAAGATGCGAACTACAGGAGGAAACGAGTTTACATGTAATCTGCACATGTGAGGGATTGAAGGTACTCAGGCAGAAATATTTCGGGAAGGATCTATTGTAGCCCTCGAGGGTTCCAAGTTTCCCACTGGGCTCAAGATACTGGTCTTAGAGTGCATAAAGAGAGACTTAATAGGGATGGTACCATGAGCACCTAGCTCAAGTGCCCGGACTATAGGTGCCCACCCTAACCAAATGAATGAATGAATATTGAGTGTTGAACGCAATCAAAAGCCTTACTGATTATAACGAACGGATGACCCAATATGCTTACATTCCCGCATCAGTATTTAGCAGACCTTAGTATGACATCCATGATAAAATATCACGTTCATATCGCACTACTGTAGCAAGATTAAAATTTGGGCATGGTCAGTATCCATCACACTTTACACAGGCTTCAGATTATTGAGTCGCCAGGATGCCGGTGTGGAAATGAGGTGTGCGATCTTAACCATATTTTACTTAACTGTCCCTTACATAAAGATGCCATAAACTATCTGATAAACCAACTGATTGGAGAGGGGGGTAACAATAAGGAAATATTTAAGTAAACCCGTGATTATGAAGTGCACCATAAGCGTTCCAGTAATCAGTTCATTTGGCTTATAAGAAGTATGAGTAATTCTATAAAGTTGAAAATTGACTTTTACCTATTTATGTTAGATATAAATCGGCAATTACCATCTCAGAGGTTGCAATGTCCTCTTCATACGATTACCCAATCTCACACAAGCAACCTGAACGATATGGAGAAAATTTCAGGACTCCAAATCGAATAGTAGTAACATCCTCCTCACTTATCTCTATTTTATATATAATCCAAGCGAGATACAAACAGCACGTCACCCATATATTTGCAAAGCCTCCCACTCCTTTCCAAATCGGGGCCCGTAAAAGTCTCCCGTACGAGTTATCGATGTCCTGGTGCTAGTAATGCTAGGAATGTGCACCCGGGTCATCACCGATTCGTCCTATTTTGTATGTGCTACCTCGTCGCAAACTCCGACACGGAATTGCAATACATTTGCATGTAAATTGCACTACTTGCGGTACCGCTACAGAGGCGTACTTCAAGGAATCTCCCAAGGTTGTGCGCCAGAGTGGGGATATCACAATAAAAATCGTATCTGCAGCTCTTATTGCACGCTACATCGGATCGAGGGGGCGGGAGAATGTTAAGGGGTGGGAGTAAGAACAGCGTTTATTAAAAAAGTTTGTTTGAGATGTTATTATTGTGCTTCCAGTTTGCTTTCTATATATTTTATATAGTCTCAGAAGTGTATTCGAACTGTAAATCAAATTCTAATGAAACTTTGTCAGTTTGTAGGTGGTAGGCGTTACTCGAGGACACTTTTTGGTAGCGGCGCAGCTTCAATATTAGAGCATCTGACTTTGACTTTAGACCCAAATTTCGTTTATCTAAAATAACTTTTAAACGGTGGTGGATGGAAAAAAGTTTCAATGCCAGATTTACACGGCTTCTGTAGTCCTTTCAACTTGAGCGAAATCGTTAACTCTTAAGAATCGAATACTTAGACAGATGAATGTCCGATCACCCCGCGCTACATGAGATTTTATTAATTCGGGACAATTGTTTCGGAAACACGTGTATTCCTCATTATCAACCGGAAACTGTATGGATTAAGTAAAAATGAAAAAGATCTATTACTTACCTAAACATGCTTACCTCCTGTAAACTTCTCCTAGACCCCTCACCACTAACTGCACTAAACTGGAGGTACGTTTCGATAGCAAAGCTCTCATCATCAGCAGAAACACTGAACTAAAGTTCAGTAGTTAGTTTAGGAGAACTTTACAGCATTACCAGTACCACAGTTTGGAGTATTTTTGTTATGCTTATCTCCCTCTAAAAAACAAGTGCTTTCTCTACGCCTACTTGTCCCCTCGAAATACCAAGAAATAGCGACGAATGTGAACCCTTACTCCTATAATCCTTCAAAAATTTGAATGGTGGAGTGGTGCAACTTCCCGATTCAATAAGTTATTTGAACTGTTTGCATTTATATAGTTTCGAGCGCGTCTAACTCTTTAGGTGATTGTACTGTTGGTGTTTACTAATTCATATTAGTCATGTCCGGTATAGTTTATATGTTACGCAACACTGGATGATTCAAGTCTCCCACAGCTATAACTTGCTATGCGTTCCTTGAACCTAATTTCGATCGTACGCTTTGTTTGTCCAATGTAAATCTTATTACATCCCTTGCAACCGATTTTTGTAAATGCCCAATCTTTCGTTGGGATGAGGTTTATCTTTCGTGTTACCAAAAAGGTTTCTGAGTGTATTACGCGAGGTGCAGCAAATCTTCAAATTTTGTCCTTTAAAAACGTCGCCTAAACCGTTTGATATACGATGGAAAGATAATTTAATAATTTTTTTGTCGCGATTTTCTTCTGAAGCTAAAGTTGGGGCACTTCTTACATAGTGTTTGAACTTTCTTTATACTCCGGACAATACAATAGACTACGGAGATTCTTGCAAAAACTATTTGGTATGTAATGATCTAATTTTCTACAATACCTGTGTATGTATGTTCAGCTCTGCAGACCTCTTGTGCCCATGGCTTTGTTGCAAATTCTTCTCCATTCTGTTCTATTCCATACTAGTCTCTTCCAACCTCTGACCCCACTTCCATCAGATCTCTTTCCACCGCTTTGAGCCATCCCCCTCGATCTTCTACCTGATATGCCTCCCTCCAGAACTTGATTTGTTGGTCTTGAGTCTGGTAGCCTGACGACATGTCCCAGCCATCTCATTCTTTGGGCCCTTATCACTTCAACAATTGAGGGTCCATATATTTGCATGAGTTCTTTATTAGTTCTTCGTCTCCACTGGTTATTCTCTCTCACCCCTCCATATATTTTCCTCAATACCCTCCTCTCCCATACTGCCACTGCTTCCGCCTCCCTTTGGTTAATCTTCCATAGTTCACTACCATACATTACCACTAGCCTGACAATTGTTCTGTAGATGTTTACTTTTACTTTCCTCGTTACCCACTTCGATCTAAACATTCTTCCTACCCCTGCTAAACATCTCATTCGTTTTGATATTCTTTCTTGTATTTCCATTCATTCTTCTGCTTTATTTGTCATGGTCACTCCCAGATAGTTAAATTGCCCAACTTCTTCACATTTGTATTGTGTCCCATCCTCGGCTATAAATTCAAAAAATCCATTTTGTGGGCTTTGGGTTTCACCTAGCTTCATGTATTTCGTCTTCTTTTCATTAGTTTCAATCCCTGCTCTTTTGCTCTTTGCTCTATTATTTGTACTACATCCCTTAATTTTTCCTTGTTTCTGGTTAAAATTACTAAATCATCCGCATATGCCAAAATACCTATACACTTGATTTATTTAATTTTCCGGCGCGGCAGGTACGTATTCAGAACGTGCGCTCCAACTGCAGTACTCCAATAAAGTAGATGAACCGTAAAGTTGCAAGTGCCTGTTTTTCTTATAAAATGTAAAAAAATAATATTTTATCTAAATATGTGGGCGTAAGTAAATTGACTAACTTTAAAATCCCCAAAGATTAAAATGGTTGATTCAAAAATACAAGAACAGAAACTATAAGTGACGTTAATAATCATAAATTTTATTTTTAAAAAAAAAACATTTAATTACAACTTCGCAGGATAAATCTAACCTTGGACTGATGGTCCTGGACGAAAACAAAACCTGCATGAATCTACAAATTACTAAAGGACAATTCAAATCCTTTAACAAGGCAAAAAGGTAAATTTGTTCTAGAAGAAAATCCTTCTTCATAAAAAATCCACGTGGTCTCAAAATTACAACACACTAAAATTAAATTAAACGTGGATAAAACAAATGTATAAATATAATTGAAATTTAATCACAAGCACAAAGCTTCTTATCACCTAAACCGAGGTGATTAACTAAAAAAAACTAATTTGAAAACTAAGAAATGGAAAATTTAAACTCATTAAACAAAAAACTAAGCCTTCTAGAACAAAATATATAATAACAGATGCACTTGTGCACACAAAAACTACAATAACTCTTATTATATAACAGAGTTCGTTGATTAATGAGATAACTTTCAAATAACCGAACAAAATTTTAATATAAAAATGAAATACCAAAAATGCAGCAATAAAATAAAATAACATGAACTTACTTTCTCAGCATCAATCAAGTAACTGACTTTTCAGAGGCCCAAACGTCGCATACATACATAAAATTTACAATTGCGTGCGCTGCAACTAACGCACAATGATCATCGAAGATCCTTTAAAGAAGGACATAGAGAAGAAGATAAGCAAATGCTACAAACATAATAAAGAGTGAAAATAATTTCAACTGAACATTTAAATTAACAAACTAAACAATCAAATCAAATCAATTATCAAAATCTTATTTAAAAATAAAACAATAACTTCTAAGAGAATTTGCCCGAAACATCGACATAAACAAGTCTCTAAAATAACAGCATAGAGTTTATAAGCCACGGGGTGCCAATCCACAGCAATACGTACCTATCTTACACTTTATAAAATGTAAATATGTTAATGTTACAAGCGCAAATGTTGTAACATTCCTTGTAATGATTCACCTTGTAAATATAGCAATGTTACAACTAAATATTACATCAACATTTCTGACAACAAAGTCTTTGTTTTTGCAACATTGTTTTAAAATATTTCTTCCTGATTACATTGAAATGTTACTGTAATGACCTGCAATATTTCTATCATTATTTAATGTTGCTGCAAAATTTCAGTAACATGTTTTTGTTTAACATCGCTGTCTAGTAAATAATGTAATATTACTGGGATATCTGCAACATTACTTGCCAAGTAGATTACTTATGAGGGTCAGTGTACTGACTAGACTTTCACGCAGTTTCTCAGCATTTTAAAACCTAACCTCCTCTTCTTTTGTTCCAGGTTTACCAGAATCAATCTTCGCGAGAGCCCTCAAACGGTTCCCCACAACTCCCGATCCCCTGATGGCCGGCAATCACCTGCAATACGACCCCACCGATGTGCCGGTCGAAAACTGCTCCAACCTAAAGAAAGTGTGGTCGCCCTGTCAGTGCCACCTCGAACTGTGCATAGGGTGGTTCCCTTGCGGCCTCAAGTACTGCAAGGGCAAAGGGGAGTCGAAGAGTTCGACGGTGACGTACCGGTGCGGTATCAAGACGTGCAAAAAATGTCACCTTTTCGCCTATTACGTCTCTCAGAAACAATTGTGCCTGTGGGACGAATGACACGAACAATTACATTCCACGTACTTTTTTAAAACATCTAAATTCATGTAGGGATATGTACAGTGAGGGGCGGCCGCAATGTCCCTACGTAAAGCAGGACATTGCAGCTGAATGTCATTGTACATAATCGCAGGTACACTAAAAAAAAAACATTTTAATAAATCCATTCAGCCTTAACGAATCCGAAAATAATTCGATTCGATCGATTTGGAGAACGGAAGGTTCATACGAATGGTAGAAGGACCAATATGCCTTAGAAAGTAAAATAAAATACCGACGAAAAAGAACAAAAAAAACCCTTGTTTTCTTTCATTATTTCTTCCTTTTTTATATTATTAACTATCGATAAGAAATTGTAATATATCATTATCTTGTAAGTATTGTTGTATCTTTAAAAAAAAACAGAACGTAATAAATTTTAATATCGTAAAAAATAAAAATTATATTATAAATATATGTGAATAAGGATTGTAATATAATAATAATAATAATGATATAATTGTGCTATTTTCTATAAGAACGAAATAAATTTTTCAAAAAATTAATATTGCTTTGTGTTTGTTCCTATCACAATGTTTAGATGGTGTTACGTGTTGAAAACACCTTTTCTTATTTAATCTCTTTTTAAGGACTGTTAGAACTTATTTTACTGCTCCTTTACCTATTCCGTCTTTAACTCATTTTAATGCCGCCTAGTTTTGTTTCATTTTTCAATCTCAAAACATTGCGCACCTTTTCTTATTTCTCTAACTGTACACTATCCTATCTGAAATCATCTAAATTCATTGACCTTTACGAGTTACCGAGAATTTCGCTATTTACTTATTTTATATAACGTCACGTTTGACCTTGAAGTTGTTTTTTTGTAAATCTACCGCTTTATCTTTAACATTTTCTAAATTCTTAAATTGTCAAATTTTAGTATCTATTTAGATGCATTTGTTTTGTAAATTTCATTAAACTCCGTTCTTAATTAGCTCCGAATTTATTCATTTTGTTAATTGCTACACATTTTTTTTTTGCGCACTGTACTTGAAACGTTAGAAATTTCGCACAAACAAGACCACGTGCAAACCCTTAATACTCGGATCCTATTGGCTACTTAATGGCTAGCGCGGGAGCTAGATTCCTCTTCCTTTTTTTTTTCACCTCACTTACTCTCCAGCCCGCTAAGTGTGTAGACCGAACCGTCTAAGAGGCGACGCTCTGCCGTACCCCTTTTTGACCAAAATTACCCGTTCGGTAACCCCTGTGGGGGGGATATCAGGTCAAAAGGAAACCACTCCACGGAAGCCGTTTTTGAGTTATTGTATTTTGGCGACGAAAACTTCTCCTGGAACCCCGCTGACGCAGATCTCCCAAGCAGCGTCCCTAAGGCGTACCTGGACACGGGCTTTCTTCTTTCATCCACCGGCTCTCTTCCACTTCTTCCTCCCCGAGGTGTTTGGTGGCAATCAACCGTTTGCGTCTTGTTTTAAATGTAAGGTAATTTTAAGATTTATTTTTTTGTATTTGTAGTAACGAACTACCATTGGATTCAGAATAATTTAACGTAACTTTTGAAATTATTTTAATTTTTTTTTCCTTTCATCTTTTCACATTAAAACAATGGTAGGTCGTATTCAATTGCATGCTCGATCGAGTAGGTAGATTTTATTTTCTTGTTTCTTTGTAATACAAATTTTTGATAATAACACGTCACTCCCAACAGTTCATTTCGTGTATTTATACTTTGTAATCATTTAATGTTTGGCTTCACCTAATCAACTGTTAATATAACTGTTTATATAGTTTTTTCTGAGTTTTATTTAATTCAATTTTATGGTCCTTGGCGCATTAGTTTTTTTTTTCATTTAATTAACTTTTTCATTCAATTTAATTATTTATAAATCAAAATTCTGCAAGTACCAATCCCTTGTTTCCTCTACTGGAAAATAGCCATTCTGGGCTGTGGCTAAAGTACCGGGCGACAGCGTCGGGCCAAGGAAGGCAACAACTGACTCAACCCAGTGGCGCTCAATCCGACACCTCTCCGGCGCCTCACTGGCCGAAACGACTCCTACAGTCGCAGCGTGGGAAATAAATTATAAACGTTGTTTTATTTATCCCTCTTCCCCATCCTTTGGTACTTTGCAATCATTTATTTTATTTAATATCAATAATCTTTTATAAACAATATTTAATTTTTTTATTTTTTTTTTTATTATTCAATCTGGTCTCATGCTCTGGGAGATTGCTACTATCTAATACGCCCTGAGAATTCGCTGGTAGCAATGGACAATAATTATTTTTTTTCACCGCTGCTAATTTGTAAATTATACCAATCATACCAAATTAGCACTACGTGTTCAATATTAAGAAACTGATCATGAGGTTGCATTTAGAATTATAGCCTATCAGAGTAGCAGGTGAGTTTTTTCAAGGTTGACGGATACATCTCCTGAAATAACCTGAAAGATGTCGGAGATATTATTAGCCTGATGTGGTGTCGCGTGCCCTTTCGATGGAGGATTACTTTTTAAATTCACTTTAAGTTAAATTTATTTAGTTTAAATTGTTAGTTTCGGTTTTGCTAATTCATTTTCTCATTAACTGTATAGGGTATTACCTTATTTTTTGTGATGTGTTCAGTCTTAAGATTTGAGAATTACTTGCAAAGAAGTTATCAACAATGCTTATAAAACCTTTATCATAAATAGTGAAGATTGCGTGGCAAGAGATCCCAAGCAGCTTTGGCGCTTCATAAATACTAAAGGTTGCCATACTAGAATACCCGGCATTATGAATTATAATGACACCGTCCTTGATACACCACAGAATATCATGAGTGCGTTCGCTGAATACTTTAATAGTATCTACCGTCAGTCTGATGTGAGCTACATTAATGTACAATACCGTGAGATTAATGCATCCTCCAGTGTATCTTTTATATCTGAATATGATATACTCAATCGCCTAAAAAAATCAAAAGACGATTTTTTATGTGGAGTTGATTCTGTATCAAGCTTTAAGTATTGTACGGAACTGTGCAGGGATATTTGTAAAACCTCTTTTTTACTTATTCAACCTTATTTTGAAGTGTTCAGAATTATCAAAAATATGGAAGATTGCTCGAGTATGCCCAATATTAAAAAGTGGAAGCTCAGAAAACTTATGCAATTATAGACCTATTTCTATTTTATGTAACTTTGCAAAAATCTTTGAGTCTATAATATGTGATGATATATATAATTTGATTGGGTCTATTATTTCACCAACTCAGCATGGATTCATGCCTAAGCGCTCTACAGTCACCAACTTAGGTGTTTTACTCAATTTGTTTCTGAAAACCTTGATAAAGAACATCAAGTTGATGTAATATATACCGACTTTCAGAAAGCATTTGATCAAGTTGACCATTACGTGCTCTTGTGGAAATTGCGGATTATCGGTTTTTCACCATCACTATCAGCCCTATTTCACGCCTATCTGGAAGAGAGCAATTTGTGGAATATTTGCATGTACGATCTGAGACATTTCAACCATCTTCTGGTTTACCGCAAGGATCGAACCTTGGGCCAGTGTTATTTTTATTATTTATAAATAATATTGCCGATGTCGTTAATTGCGAACATTTGATATTTGCTGACGATTTAAAAATATACAAAGAAATTACATCTATCGCAGACTGTGTCAGCTTGCAAAACGATTTACAGGCTGTAAGTGAGTGGTGTGCTCTCAACCATCGATAAATGTAAAATTGTCACTTACACAAGAAAAATGAATTGTATTAACTACTCCTACTGCTTGAATGATGAAGATCTCAATCGATGTGAAACTATTAAAGATTTGGGCGTTGTCTTTGATAGTAAACTCTCTTCCGTCAATCAAATAAATTTCATAGTTGCAGCTGCTTATAGAATGTATGGTTTTATATGCAGAAACTATCGCGATTTTGAAAATATAAGGTGCTGACCCCCTTCTTTACTTTGCATTTGTTAGATCAAAACTTGAATACGCATCCTTGGCTCGGTACCCGATCTATCAGATACATATCAATAACATTGAGGCAATTCAGAGAAGATTTTTAAAATACCTATTTTACAAAATTGATGGTGCTTATCCAGACAGAGGACTAGATTATAACATTATGCTATTAAGATTTAACTTTGTGTCATTACAAAAGAGACGGATAATACAAAATATAAAATTTTTATTTGGCTTGTTAAATAATATCTAATATAGATAGCTCCTGGCTTTTGAATAAAATTAATTTTCTTGTTCCAAGGTTTGAAACCCGTTACCAATGTATGTTTTATTGCAGTAGAAATAGAACTAATGTTTTAGTTAAGTCTCCGGTAGTCACTATGTGTAACAATTACAATGATATTTCGCATTTATGTGACATACATTACGACACTTTTGGTAAAATAAGAGAAGTTATTATTAATTTATAGCCTATTTATTTAATTTATAGTTTTGTATTCGTTAAGATTAAGATTTACTTATGTAACTTTCCTGTATTTGGGCTTCCGCCTGTAGGAAATAAATATATTATTATTATTATTATTAAGCGTCGGCCCACGACTGAACGTCGTGTAACTGCCATTTTTCCGTTTGTTACGTTGGAGCGTCGGACTGCGGCTGAACCTCCTGTAACTTACGTTTTCCTTTTATTACGTTGGAACGTCGGCCTACGGCTTCACCTTCCGCAATTTACGTTTTTCTCCATTCGTTGCACTTGAGCGTCGATCTAGGAGTGAAGCTGGTGTGACTTCCATTTTTTGTTTGTTACGTTGAAGCGTCGGCCTAGGACTAAATCTCGTGTACCTTCCGTTTTCCGTTTGTTGCCTTAGAGCGGCGGCCTACCTTTCGTAATTTCCGCATTTCTCCGTCCTTTGCACTTGAGCGTCGGCCTACGGCTTAACCTCGTGTTACCTAAATTTCCGGCACCGAAAGCGACGGTAGAGTACCGTGAAAAATCACGAGGCAAGAATCCCAAAATTAACAAAAAAAAGTGATGCACTTCCGCTTTACAAACCTTCGAATAAGTGGGTTGATATTCGGCAATCATGCAGGGTGCCAGCCGGCTCGTCGGCGAGGGAGTGGGTTGATAGAAACACAAAGAAGATGATGGCCTGAAGATGGATAATAAAATTTCGGCGCCACCTGCTTAGGATTACTTACCCTGTCATGCCCCCAAGATAAGCAGGAATCCAAGGTGAAAAATAAAAAATCGAGGGGTAAAGCGGTTTGCAAAAAAAACACATACAAGAATTAAAAAAAAAAATAAAAGGATGGATTTACTGATAAAACAGTTAAACTTTTATTAATAAAATTTGACATAAAATAAAGGGGGAAAATGTTGGTGTTATTGACATAAAGTTCAGATAATAAATATGATACTCTGTATCAGTAAACGTTATTAACGACTACAAAAATAAGAATAAAATATTGTAAAAATAACAGATAATCCTACGGTAGGACTCGAACACCGAACGCTTTGGCCAACACAATCAGTTCACACACGTTATACAAAGAAAATTCTTAGGCTAAGAGTTAATTTAGATTCAAGAAATTTTTACAGTTACAAAAAATAAATTACTAAAATAAAGCTAAATATTTGCCTGACTAGTGATGAATAAATCACCCTGTATATTACAGGCCGATATTTAATCGGTTAATGTTTTAAATAAATATTTTGCATTCGTTAAAAAAAAATGAAAAGATATATGAATACTAAAGTGAAACTATTTTACTAAGTTAGTGATGGGTAGTACCCTCCGATCCTTGATATAACATAAATAATTTGCAGTATCGTTGAATAAAACATAAAAAAAAAAACTAACTGATCGGGGTTGATTATTTACTAATGAAAGTTTTAAACGCGGATAAAATTTACAAATAAAAAGAAAACGTGCAACTTAGCTTTTCCCCCGATCAGCTGTTACGGGGCATGGAGATCCTCTCCTATCCGAACAGATCGTAGCCTCTGGGGTGACTCGACACTAACCGAAACCAAGTGGTCCGGGTAATATCAAGGATGGTAGGGTTCCCCGAAGGACTTAAAAAGTCGCAGAAGTCCTCCGCCGCACGTGGGTGTTCAAAATCTCACATAAAACGAAGATTCCAAAATTCAAAAATAAAGGGGATTGAAAAGACCTCTAAAAACACAGAAACCTCAAAATCAGTGATTTAAAAGAAATGACAAGATCTGCTTACCGTTAAATAACGAGGTTTTACAACGAAGAGAAGAAATAGACAGATATGGCGTTGCAGACGCGTGGTTCTCAAACTATATCTCAAAATATCGGGCTCATCCGCCGTAATATTCACGAAAATTCCACACCAAACACAAGCGAAGATACAGCCAATGAATATTTCCAGTAAACTTCCAATTAAATCCACAAATGTGTGAAAATATCCAAAATTCCCAAAGATAGGAAGTGTTACTCGTGAGAATGCCTCTAATCAACCACCAAGATGAAGCAGGAAGCGGAAGCAAGAATACGTCACGCAACCAATCAGAAGACAGATAAATAAAACAAGAATAAAGACATAGAGGTGCCCTCTAACGTCGGACAGATGTAAACACAGAATGAACAGATCTAAATGGAACGATCAATCGATGTGTGTAATCGATAATATCGACATGTCCAAAATTAAACAGATCTAGCGAACCTAGAAATGTCATCCAAATGTCAAAACATGGGAACTTCAGAAGTTACACGAAAATCTGAGACCTTTTTAAGTATAAAAAGTTATCTGTAAGTAAATGAGAATAAAAGATTCAAAATTCTCGCTATACCACTCTAACAGGGGAACGAAAACACAATTTGAAAGCCAAAAAATTAAACGATAATGTTTACGTTGTGAAATTTCAAGACGTAGGAGCATCTCTGAAGGTAGAGAACGGAAATAGAAGAAAATAGGGTTACAAAAGTCTGTCGAAAAGGCTAGCGGAGAACTAATTCGAGGTAAGCAAAGCAAAAAACCGTAACACTCGTGTGACTTCAGTTCTCCATTTGTTAAGTTGGAGCATCGGCTTACGGTTGAACATCTTGTAACTTGCGTTTTTTCGTTTATTACGTTATAGCGTCGGCCTACGGTTGCACCTTCCGTAATATCCGTTTTTCTTCCTTCGTTGCATTTGAGCATTGGCCTATGACTAAACTTGTGACTTCCGTTCTTTGTTTGCTACGTTTTATTACCCAAGTTGCAAATTATGCGCTTTTTGCTTACTGATTAAAAAAAAGTAACTTTTTGATACATGTTGCTGTAAACAGAATTAAAACAGGTTTTGAATGAGTAGTCGCAAGAACTGTCTTCTATATCCAAATTTTAATGGTAAGAGGTGCTGCACCCTCAGGAATTTTAAATCATCAAGTTCTTCATTAAAAGTTGTTCCTCTTGATATGACAATTGACAGGTTTTGGAATTTTATGTAGATCACAGCAGACAAAGAATCATTTGAGGTGGCTCTTTTCGCTGTATGGTAAATTTCAATTCTTATATTATTTATGGTATTTTGCTTTCAATATTGACTATTGTAATACACTACAGTCCTAATTTATTGCAATTTTCTGTTATGATTTAGTTACAAATACATTAACAAACACTAAATTTGCAACCCGGCATCTAATTCTCTATTTCCAATATACGCAAGATTCCAATGGTGAAGATTGAAGATGAATCAGCCTGTATAGGCCAGCGTACTACATCGACGTAAAAGAATTTTTGCCATGGAAATTCCGGAACCCATTCTACATCCCGTTTTCAATAGAAAACACCCACGCATAATTAAACCCGTTCGCGTTTATGTAATCCCGAACGCGCACAAAACGACGCGCGATCCTCGGACGCGCTCCACAGGATTTATATTTTATCAGAATCGTCGCCCGATACCATTGTCCGCGACCGTTGTCGTGTCGTTAGCGTATATTTGTAAAGGGGATGCGCCCCCTGCCGCGTGACTCGTTCATTTCCCGCCGGCGGTCCTTTGTGTTGCCCGCCCTGACCGGCTGACTGCTGGCGAATTGATGACGTGGCAGTTTTACACGGTATTATTGATAGATCTCCAGTCTTGCTACGGAGCTTCGCGATTCGAATAATAAGAGAAAAAAAGTGTAGTTGGGCGTTTTTGCCGTACTTGCGCGAAATGATCGCATTCTCCTGTAATATTTCTTCTTTTTTTTTGGATGATAACGGAATGGAATTCACACGTTATAAAATCGAATGGTGTACGGAGGAAATTCAATGGCTTGTTTCATAAAAAAGAAAAAAAACTATTTACTTCGGTTATCTAAAAGAAAACTACCAACATTTTTATATTTCTGGGAGTGACACTATCCAATAAAGAATACGTTGAAAGTTGGGAAACGTTTGGAAACAAAATTAATATGAATATAAGAATATGAAATGGAAATATTTGCCAAGTTAATGGTTAAAATGCTAGAGAAACACGGAGCAAATTAGAATATCAAGGAGATTTCAGACATAGAAGATCAACAACGAATCTCACATCGAAACAAATCTAAAATAAGCTGACGCATGACATGAACAAAACTTGTAACGTGCCGTTTTTTGAGTTAGTAATTTATTTTAGCATGAGTTTTTAATCTTCCAGATTCATTTCCCCCAAAGTTTCGATAACATTATAGCCACGTCATTCATTAACTTGTCTTTGATTTGTGCCGTTTTACTGGCACACGTCTTAGTTTTAATTCTTAGTATACCGCGTCCCCGCGGGCTGTATATTGATTCCACCCGCGCTTCAATCCCCTCTTTGCGCCGTGTGCCTATATAAGCCGTGCATTTAGCGCGATCGTGGGAGATTTTGCCGATATCTGATCCTGCTTCCTGAGCTGACTGTAGATTGTAATCGCTCTTTGGGTGTAACACGAGAAAAGTTTTTTCCGATCCTATCTAATTATTGGCTGTAGTCGTCCCACAACGTAATATTCCGTAATCTTCCGTCTCTTATTCGATGACAAACAATAGTTGTCCCGCAAGTTATGACACAGCGCATAATTTCTGTATTCTTTTCTTCCTCTCGTCCATAACTTATCATTTATATCAGTTGTCACGATGGATGTCAAAACTCAAGTATATAATAAACCCCTGTATTATTCTCTTATCTATATTTAGTATATTTTCCCAACAAAAGACAAGATTCCTTGTTCAATACAAAAATATTTTTCGTACACCAAAAAGATACTATGCACCTGTATCATCATCAAAAAACTGCACTTGATTCTAAATTACAATAGGACAATGCTATTTGTTATACAAAGCAAAAGGTTAGTTTGTTCAGGAAGATAATCCTATATCTTTCAATTTCCAACCACGTGGTTTCAAATTAACACAAACTAAATTAAGCGTGGATAAATTCAAGTAAAATTTACAAAAATTAAAACTAAATGCAAGAACAATGCTTTTATTCACCCAAACCTGAGGTGATTGGTAATTAAAAACGAATCAGCAAATTAGAAAAACGGAGAAATTAACACTTTAAAATATAATGATATGAATTAAACTGAACACATATCTTCCTGCACAGAAATAATAAGTGATCTTATATCTATGATGTGCACACACTCAAATATTTACACAATTAGATTAAAAATGCGAATTCCTTGATGGACAAAATAAAACACAAGCACCCCCTTACGCGAATTAAATCACGAAATCAAATGAAATACAAAATGGCAAACAATTATTCACAAAAAGATACGTGTACCACAGTACAGTCGACCAAGGAACTGCCTCGACAAAATTCTACAAACCGTTTTATCAACAACAATCACGCAAACGCACAAAATCCCGACAAAATCTAGTAGAAATGAGGCTTAACTCTAACACTGCAAACAATAGACATCTAAGAATGAAATGAAATTAAAAAAAGAATAAAATTCAGAGAAACGGAAAAACTTAACCACTTTAAAATAAATTTAGACAACTTAAACGAACACATATCTCCTCACAAAATAATAATGACTATATCTATTGATGTGCACACATCATATATTAACAATTATTAAAACGCGAATTCCTTGATGGACAAAATAAAAAGACATCTAAACGCGAATATAAAATCAAAAAGAAATAACAAATGGCAAACAATGATTTACAAAATACGTGTACTCACAGTAACAGTCGACCAAGGAACTGCCTGCAAAACATTCTACAATCGTTTTTACAAAAAACGCGCAAACGCCAAAAACGCTCCGACAAATCATCCGACAAATCTAAGTAGAATAGGCGTTAACTCTAACACTCAAACAATAGACATCTTAATTGAATGAAATTAAAAACGAATCAGCAAATTAGAGAAACGAAAAAATTAACACTTTAAAATATAATTAGAAAAATTAAACTGAACACATATCTTCCTGCACAGAAATAATAAATGATCTTATATCTATGATGTGCACAGATCAATATGTTAACAATTATTAAAATGCGAATTCCTTGATGGACAAGATAAAAGACATCTTACGCGAATTAAATTACGAAATCAAAATGAAATACAAAATGGCAAACAATGATTTACAAAAATACGTGTACTCACAGTAACAGTCGACCAAGGAACTGCCTGACAAAATTCTACAATCGTTTTTCATACAACAATCACGCAAACTCACAAAATCTAGTAGAATAGGCGTTAACTCTAACACTCAAACAATAGACATCTTAATTGAATGAAATTAATTTAAAAAAACTTAACACTTAATTAATTAAAACAGACAATTAATTCTTTAACTAAATTTATGCAAACTAAACATTATAATGAAAATTCTCGGTAGGCAACTTAAAATACACTCAGCGGTTACGCGGGTAAACTAATCTACAGCACTACGTTCACGACATACACTTTTATGTGCCACGTCACTACGCTCAAAAAATTTCCACATCAAAGCACACAACAAATTAGCAACCCACATTCCATTAGATATATGTTTGTTCGAATGCCTGCCGAAGCAAGGTCTATTGTTCGTACCATTGTTCTGCCCCTAGGACATGCAAATCATCCAACAACAGTTCGCTATTTCTCGAAAACAAACACGGAATTGGAACAATCAAGCCTTTACACTTTGTAATAGTACCGGCATTTTTATTTCCAAACACCTCAAACCCGCCGCCGCGGCAGCGTATATTCAAAACAATATCGTAACCCTACCAAAAGCAAACAACGAATAATCCGCAGCCACACCATCGTGTAAATATCCGGCGTTTTACACGCTCCACAAGAAGACAAATAATTACGAATGTAATACGAACGCCTCGCGGTTATATTTATACGAAGATGGTAGGCGAATATGGCGCAATCCCTATTTCTTGTGTAAATCCCACGTATTGTATAGGACCGTAGAGGGCTAGTGTATAGGTCCCTTAATATCATCATTGTTTTCATATTTACCGAGTGTGACCGCAGACGAGACTGAACGACATATTGAATTATGGATATGTTTGCAGGACGGATTATCCGAGAGATCCTCTGGAATAGTTCGGAGAGGTCCTTGCGGGATTGCAGCCTTGCGTTCGTCGTGGTTACAAAGCTGTAATACTCTAAGTTAATATCCAGACTGCTGGACACGTCAAAAAAGTATCTACACAGTGTTTCAAAATGAATTACATCTCAGTAAATACTGAGTAACTGGTACTTGCATATTATAATAAGCCGCTTACTTTTTGGTGATATGTAATTATATTTCTAATGTCATTCTGACATTACTCCTACATATGAAAATGAATTGATCAATATCGTTTACGAAATGAAGAACTCAAACTCAACGGGCTATGATGGAATCCCTCCCAAAATACTAAAGTACTGTATCAACCTTATAGGCAGACAGCTTTCCAAATTGCCTCAAAGTCAATAAAGTGATACCCATGTATAAAAAAGGTGGTCCCGAGGAAATTAGCAACTATTGGCCTATTGCACTTCAATCAGTAATATCAAAGTTATTTGAAAAAGTTATGGCAAAGAGGATAGTGATATATATGAATAATTTTTCTCTTCTGAACCCTCATCAACATGGGTTTCGCAAAGGTTTCTCAACTATAATGCCCGTATGCAGAGACAAATCTTAGAATTAAGCGAAAGTACACCTTGGCTAAGGACAAGGTGCACCTTAAAATTAAGGTCTGTTGCATAGTCGATCTTCGTTTTCCTCCGGTAAAGGCGAGAATCAAGAGGAATTGAGCAGGTAATTTTAAATTTTTCAATGTTTGTTTCGTTCCTGTCAAATAACTTTAGCATCTATACATGTAGCCTGTTTGCATTACTTTCAATCTTTTTATTAAAAAAATTCCACAATATAATTATGTAGTATCTTTAAAATAGTAATTCTATAATAATATACAAGTAATAAAAAAATAATATTTAACTTTGTAGAATGGAACGACGTCTTTATACGGAAATGAAGAGTAATTTTAGCTCAGTTGGTGAAGCAAATATGCTGATATTTTAGAAAATAAAAGAACAGATGGCACAACATGCAGAAGAAAAATAAATGCTGGGAACAAATTGTAGAAGAGTATAATGCTCAGCCAGAAGTATAAGTAAAGAGGGATGAAAAACAATTAAAAAATGTTGGACAACATTAAGCAAAAGTGATCATTGAATATTTATAAGTTAATTTTAAAATTATTATTTATTTTCAATGTACTAAGCAGGAAACGCAAGCTAAATACAGAAGAAAAAATGAGTATTGTTGGAGACAGTGGTGGCCACCAAAAATAAAAATAAAAAATCTGATTTAATGGATTAGTAGACAATATTGTGCCAACAATTAGAGGTTGAAGTGCCTTGTTTGTGGGATACTAATGCAGTATACATTCAATGTAGGTTCCTTTCTTAAAAAAAAAAATATGTTATTAAATAAAAATTAGTGTTTACAAGAAAAAGTGGTGAGAAAACTAAAACAGATAAAGAAAACTGCATGACAACATGGAGCATAGTACTGAAAATAGTAATTAATATTTATTATATCCATCAAACTTAATTGTAAAGAATAATTTTAATAGGTCCCTTACACAAAGTCACAATACGCAAGCACTTCAAAAAAAAGTAATAATTTGATACATATTGCAGTAGCACAGAGTAAATATTTTATATATCTCTCTATACTACTGTCATTTTAAATTATAGCAATTTCATTGGCCTAAAGGGGTTCCCATATACGAAGAAGAGAGAGATGTGCGCCTTCAAAAATTAAGGGAATCAGTACAGCTAACAACGTGAGTTACACAATATAAGAAAAAAAGCTGCAGAAGAAGAGACAAATATGCACTAAACCTCCTTCAAGTTCAACTTCAAGCGGCTCTGCTGATGCTGCACTGAAAGAAGAAATGTTAAAAAATGTACAGAATTAAATAACTAGTTTTATATATGAAAATTCATTCTAACTAACCAGTTTTTTATTGACACCTGTAGTTACAATCTTTCATAGCTTTCTACGACAAAGAATACATTAAATTTTACTATTATTATAAATAAAAAATACATATATTTCGATATATACAAATTTATTAAATAATATATTTACAATCATATTTATAGAACAGAAAACTGCGCATATGCTATCAAGCCATTTCTTTAAAATGTCCATTTCTTAATTTCAACATACATATTCAAGAACACTAAAAATGTTGAATAATGAATCGTCTGCGAAATGAAACCTGCCTCATTCTCATGCTCTCCATTGTGTTGCACAAAATTGTCGACAGCTGCTCCAAGTTCATCAAAATTTTGAAAATTATTATGAACTGCAATATTATGTAGTACTGCAGTTGCACATATTATAGCAGTTGTTGTTTCTAGCTTTGTTCCTAATTTTCGGCTTAAACATTGGAAACTTTCGTTTCCCAAATACCAAACACCCTTTCAACTATATTCCTTGTACGAATATGAGCCCCATTATAGTTTTCCTCTTGTGGAGTTTGAGGATTTAATAATGGTGTTAAAAGATACTGCTTACAAGCATACCCATTATCACCTAACAGCAGTCCTTGTATTTGTCTCTGTTCATATCGTAATTTTATTGCACTACGATTGAATATAGTTGCATCATGGTAAGAACCTGGATATCGAGCTACAATATCCATAATTTCTAAATTAGGTCCACAAACAACCTACAATGTATATATTTTAGTTTAAATTACTAATTACATTCTAGTATCACCATACCTGAACATTCAACGAAAAATATCTTTTTCGATTACGAAATACCTCTGCATTGTCACCACCTGGGTTAGCTATAGGAATATGAGTACAATCAATACACCCCGACACTGATGGAAATTGTGCAATTCTATAGAATTTTGCTATATTCGATCGTAACTCATTTTCTGCAGCAGGGTATTTGATAATATTTACCACCTCTTCAGCAATACATACTGATACTCTTTTTATTATGCGACTAACAGTAGCCTGATGAATGTAAATCAAGTCGCCTTGCACAATCTATAACATAAAAAAGAAATGTTCAACTTCTTATTGTCCATTGAAATAGCCTTTATTTTACTAACCTGGAAGCTTCCCGTTGCATAAAAACGCAAACAAATTAATAATTGTAATGCTGCTGAAATTGGCAAGCCACGTTGATTTGGTTTTTCCAATTGGTGATTAAAAAGTGGCAACAAAACATCACGGATATTCTCTTTGGTAAACCGATATCTTTTTTTAAATTCCCGCTCATTATAATATTCGAAGGGATTTTCTGCATCGCGGATATACCTCCGCGCAACACGATTTTCATTATTATTTTCCACAAAATCCATAAAATCGAACATCTCGTCAACATACGCCATTTTTTAAATCCCTTTCAAGTATTTGTGAGCCAAGGTTTACTCAAGGGAGACACTTCTCTACCTTAGAATTCTCAAGGAAAAACCTGACCTTACCCTACACAAAATCGACTATGCAACGCAAAATAAAAAGTGAAGTTAGCTCCAAGGTGAACCTTTGCCTCAAGGTTCGACTATGCATACCGGCATAACAGCCCTGGTTTCCTATCTACACGAATTATATGACAAAATTGACAAAGGAGAAGTCGTTATTGGTATATTAATCGATCTCACCAAAGTATTCGATAGTATTGATCGTGACATCCTTGAAATGAAACTTGAACAAATTGGCATCGCGGAAGCTGTAAAAGTTGGTTGCTTTCATACCTATCCGATCGAGAACAAGTAGTAAACATCAACAAAACTTATTCTAAAAAAATCGCTGTACAGCGTGGCTTAGCCCAAGGGTCAATTTTGGGCCCACTCCTATTTTCTATATACATATTTGACTTTAATAATATACTAGCAAGTACTAAATCTGTTGTGTACGCAGATGATTGTGAGCAGTGGAAATAATATCGACCAATTATCTCAAAATTGCTCTCATCAAATGAACTCTTTAGCGGATTGGTTTTTAGAGAATGATCTTACTGTTAATCCAATGAAGACAAAGATTATTTGTTTTCCCACGACTGCTGGTCACACAGACGAAAGTGTATTAGTCAATGAATGTATGTAGATAGAAGGGTGATGTTACACTGCGACCTAAAAGATCTGTTGTGTCCCCTATTCTTGCTGCTTTACAGCTGGCCTTCTAATCCTATTTCTTTCAGAAAGTGTAGGATGTCTAGAGGCCCCAGTCTAGGTAGTCTCCTCTTCGATTTCACATGCTCCCATTTTGGTGCAGCCGCTCGCGTTGCACAGTGTCCACAGTTTGAGAGGAGGTGGATGGGTGTTTCATCCTGTTCCCCACAAAATCTACATTCAGATTCCTTTTCCAATCCAAGCTTACTCAAGTGTCCTTTCAGTTTACAGTGACCTGAAAGTATTCCTGTTAATATGCGAACATTGTTCTTACTCAGGTTGATGCATTCTGTAAACCTCTTCTGGTTATAAGTTCCCAGAAGGATTTTACTTTGCCTTATTCCCTGGAGATTTTCCCAGTAAATGGATTTTCTCTGCTCCATTTCTATTTTTAGTTTCTTCAGTATTGTACTGCTACTTAACCCGCAAAAGGGTTCAGGCCCTACAAAAGGTATTCCAGTCATGGCATTAGTCAAACTCAAGAACAAATCCGTCGAGCAGTTAGAAACAGCAAAACTCCTTGGAGATACTCTGGACCAATTCCTAAATTGGAATGAACAAGTAAATTCCATTAAAATGGAAAAATAACATCAGATTGCTTCGCATTGAGAAGATTGCGTGTTATCACTAACATTGACGTTTGTAAAGCTTTTTATCATAGTGTCTTCTTAGCAAAAGCAACTTACGGCATTATATGCTGGGATAATGCAACTTCTGCTTACAGAATATTTATCTTGCAAAAACGTGCAATTAGAAGTATTTATGGGCTACATTGCTGAGTAGATATGCGTTTATTAATAATAATTTAATGACAATACCAGCAATCTATATACTAAGGTGTATAATGTATGTGAGAGAACATTTTCATAATTTTATACAACAAAAGGATGTCCACAGCTACAACACGCGATTTAATAGCGATCTTCAAATACCACAGCACCGCCTAGCACTCTATGAAGAAAACCCGACTTATAAAGGCATTAGTCTGTATAATCATTTCATCACCTGCCGAAATTAAAAATTATACATCGGATAAAATATTCAAGAATCTGATAAAAAGAGCTTATTATACAGTTAAGGAATATCTTAGTGATGTCTTTTTTTAATTACTATTGAATAATTATAAGCTAACTTACAATATATGAATATTAGCGTTTTTGATATATTGGTTTTTCAATGCAAATTGCTGCCTAAAACCTATTATCATTTTTTTCTCTATTTTTGGACGTGTCTAATATTTTTTTGTATCTTTTTGGACAAATAAAATTATTATTATTATTATTATTTATATTATTATTATTATTATTATTATTTAATAATAATAATAACTTTATTGACCCTTTAGGCTACAATAAATAACGTATAGATAGGGCAAGTCATAAAAACGGTGATGGCCAATACAACGGTTAATAAAGAAATAAAAGTAACAATACTAAAAATACATAAAATACACAAAAACTGTTAACAATAAAACTATGTGCACAAAAAACATGTTCTTCAGAGCATCAGGCATGCTTCGAATTCTTTAAGATTATATGGACACTTTAAAATTAATAGTGTTTTAAGTTTTCGTTTAAAATCTGCTATAGTTTTGGATTCTCTCACATCCACCGGAAGCCTGTTAAAAATACTTGCACCTGCTATATAAGGAGATTTCAAATAAAATGAATGGTTTGGCTTAGCAAAAGTTAATTTATTATTATTCTTGTATTATATATTATGATAGTCAGCATGTGTGTGAAAAAATTTTTAATTCCATATATATAGGGGAGTAGCTTGTTAAGGTAAATGGACGTCAAGGTGAAGATGTTATGTTCGCGAAATACACCCCTACAGGACTCTCGATAAGATATGTTAAATATTATTCTAATTATACGTTTTTGAAGTATAGAAATCCTGTTTATGTCTTTCGCCTGACCCCAGACTTGTATGCCATACGAAGACATTGAATATACATACGCATAATACACATTTAGAAGAGCGTCAATAGTAAAAATATTTTTCAAGTTAAAAATCATATAGCATGCCTTTTGAAGCCTGACGCTGATTTGTTCGATCTGGGACTCCCAGGTTAAATTACTATCCAATATGTACCCAGCAATTGCATTCTGTAGAAGAATTAGTATTTGTCCATTATAATTTAAAGAAGTTAGGCTTGGTGATCTGTATTTGTTATAAAATTCTGTAAGGATAGTTTTTCTATGATTAATCATCAGTTTATTAGTTACACACCATTTATTAAACTCTTCCAATGCTAAGGATATTTTGTAAGTAAAATGTGATTTGATCGGATCGATTTACGTGTATTTATCGGTATTTTTACAGAAATAAAAGCTTTTTAATGATTAATTTGCGATTTGCAATTGTGGTTTAAGAGAAGCCCCCACTGCTTTGAACAGAGTTTGAGTATTAAATTGGGAAAATAGCACTTCCATTGTTCAGGGACAATTTCATTCATCACTCTATCAAAAAATACCACCCGACGCCACAATCATCTCCTACATCAGAAACGTCACGCCAGTACGTATTACGGCGCATAGATGGCAGGACGCGATAATAACATCTCGAGAATTTTTATGGGACCCCATAAAATTTTATACTTCCCCCTTCTGTGGCCGCAAACTGTGCACACTTACGTCCCGAGCGGGAGAAACTATCCGACGTCTTCCGGAGAAGCGTCGCGGCGCCCTACCTCCGGGTGTTCCGCTTAGGGAAGTCCCCAGTTGCCGGCGGCATTGTTCGCGGCCGGAAGGAGTAACGGGTATCGCGGTCCGCGCGCACATTCACCTTTATGGCCAAACTGGCCCAGTGGCCGCGGACGCTCAGTTATGTCGCGTAAATATCGCTTCAATGCAGCCCGGATTTCCTATCCCGCGGCCGTTAAGGGCGATGGTGAGCGTATAATATAAATAAATTAGGTTGGCGTGTCGGTATACAGGCGGCTTGAAAGGAGAACGGAGTTTGGGAGTTGAATTTGGAACGCGGAGTTGGTCGTTTTCAAAGGAAATTCAGGAAATTATTGAGGAAACTATTTCTTTGTAGAGATATTCCTCTCAATGTCTGAAAATATATTTTTCGATTGACAATAATACCGATTTTTTTTCATTAAACATACATTTTTCATGCTTGTGTAGTTCTACAAAAAAAAAATTCAATGCATCGATGACTAGTGAGTAGACAACCAATTATACTAGTCATTTGACGTTTGACATTTCACTGTTAATTATTTCTTACTTAATTTCATTAAATGCTCAGTAACATAAACAGTAGTTTCCAATTTGTCCAGGGGATAATCATTTGTTAAATTAGTTGTTAACTTAACCAACGGTATTCCGGTAGTTATTAAGATTTACCGAAGAACAGAATACATATGTCGAATATTGAACGAAAGTTGCTGTGCATGATTGCACCAATAGATGGTGGAATATTTTACGCTTGGGCGGGAAATCTATTTGACATTTTAACAGAATCATTATTTTTGATTAAATTTGAACACTGTTTAATTAATTTTGCTAATGTGCTTCAACATTTCTTGGTTAAAAAAAAATAATTTGCTCTTAATACTGCTGCTTGCATTAAGAGTATTGCTTACTTACTGATATGAGATGCAATCATTTTATCTATATATGAAGATATATTAAATACTTCTTCATTCGAGGATAATGATTCACTATACGTATATTACATCCATGCAGAAAGCAGAAACAAAACCTCAAATTCATTGTTGAAAATGTCAAAGTTTGAAGTTGACCCTCTATCGGAATCAACATGAACCATTAATTTTAATAAATTTACAGTGAACTAGTTTACAACACTAATTAATCCCAGTGGTTACGTTTATGTTACTTATATGCCCGGTAACATAAACAATAGTTACCCATTTGTCAAAGTTAATCAATGGATAACAGCAAAAATCAATAACATAAGGTTTGTGTAGGAATAATCATTTGTTAAAATCGTTGTTAACTTACCACCGCTATCGGTAGTTACACTTTGTTAAGATTTACCAAGCACGAAATGTGCCGAATGCCCAACGAAAGTTGCCGTGCATGATTACATCAATAGATGGCGGAACATGTGAACTTAGACGGAAAATCTATTTGACATTTTTGACAGAATTTTATTTTTGATTTAATTTATCACTGATCAATTAATTTGGAATAAGATAGCAGCAGTAAGTTAAAATATATACGTTTAGTGATTATTACATTACATTTTATAATTATGGAGGCTAAGTAGGTGTAATTTCAACATTTGATTTCTGATATATTATCATTAAATTTTGACACTATGCATCATAATGAGTAGGGAAATGCAGGATGCCCTGAGAAGAGCCAGAAATTTTACGGTACAAAGAGAAACACACATTGTTAGTGATCATTGAAAATTATAAAGGAGTTGTTGAAATATAAAAAACCGATGGAGTATCTATTAAAAAAAAAAAAAACCAAGTATGAGCAGAAATTACATCTGAATTTATTGGTCATAGTACTACTGGTAAAGGATGAAAGAGCAGTTATTTACATTATACAACTTTATGAAAAAGAACAATCAACACGACCAAATCATTATTTATTTTTGCCTTTTTTTTCTTATATTTTCATGATTCTTCTCTGAATAGTCGTAGTCTATGACGTCTATCATATATGTTGTCTAGTATATCGAATAGTTCTTCATTGGAGGACGATGATTAATCATCCATATATCCGTTTGGTTTATAATCTTTATAACAAACTTGACATAAGCCAGAAGCAAAAACTCAATTACTGAATTTCTAGGTGAAAACGTCAAAGTTTCAAGTTGGCCCTCTATCGGAACCAAACTGAACTATCAATTTTAGTAAATTTACAGTTAACTAGTTTACAACAGCCATTAATCAGTTGTTAACTAATTACTCGACATTTAACATATGGTTAAGTTTATGTTACTCAACTTTTACTTAACAATTTGTTAGTGCTAACAAATGATTAACTAATCATTTGGTTACACACGCTTTATGTTACCGGGCATTAATTTTTATTTAGCATTTTGTTAGTGCTAACAAATAACTAATCGCTTGGTTACACAAGCTTTGCGTTACAACAAATCGGCCGATCTTGGAAGCCAGGGTATGGAGTCAAACATGCCATTCCATAGGTTTTCGAAGGTGATAGCACAAAAAATGCCAGGGGCATTAGTAGAATCCCATTCCTTTGAAATTAAGGTTTATCAACATTTAATAATATCATTTATTGGCATTCTACAAATTATATCTATATACATATTAAACTAATATATGCCAAAAAGGTTAAATCATCGTAAGATGTTCTTCCTTTAACCTCCAATCACATAACGTTCAGATTTTCACAATTAATGTTGGCCAAATGTTTTAATTATGCAATTTATAGTCATCCAATTTATACTTAATTTCATTTTTCGAAGACCCAAGCAATTTTAAACCAAAAGCAGACCAAAGCTAAGGTTCCTGTCACTTTGACAAGTGTTGTTAGCATATCAATTACTAAAATGATGTAGTCTCGTAACCGACAAAGAAATTGAAACTTCTGCTGTAGTGATTTTCCTGACAATATATTATATATTGACTATTATGTGTGCCTTCAATTATATTAGCTTTCGTGGTATTTGCAACTGTAAAAGATCATACACTAGAAAATATAATGAACAAATCTTTATCAACACGTACCTAACAATTAGGTTTCATAAGGATTGCACAAACGTCAAACAACTAGTATATCTGGTTGCCTACTTGCCAGTTACAAATAAATTGACATTTCTTTTTAGAACTACACAAATGTGTAATGAAACAATGAGATCTCGGTATATTGCTATATCGTTCTTGCACATTTTTTAAACTAATTTATGCCTAAGTTCATATTTATTTTAAAACAATTTAAAGTGTAAAAATGTTATTAGATCCCTGTGTATATGCAACTGTGTGCTTGTCTGGTTGCATAACCTATATGTCAAGTATTAGTAATAAGTAATAACTATTGTGATAAATCGTACTAAAGCAAAATGCTATTTATAATATTATTAGATTCATTAGCTGTTTTTTTTTGTAATTTTGTAATTTAAATCGAAAACTTGATTTCGGGCCTTTATATTGCAGTAATTCATAGTTATTTATCTGGAGGGGAAGGAATTTTGGAATTAAGTTTGCACGTACCGTCATCATTTTTGTATTTGTTAGGAATTCTTGTTTGTTAATCAGATTTATATTGCCATAAATCGATTAGCATGGAAATATCATCTAATTTAAATGTAAACTTATCTGAGGCAACACTACAAAAAACATTATTTAAGCAAACACAAAAAAACATTATATTTATAAAATACAAAGAAATAATACTTTGAGAAGACATGAGTTTTTAATTTGTCCGTAGCTGTGATAAAACAGTTTCATTTCAGTAAAAAAAATGCTTTTACTAGTTTAAAACGTTCTCTTATTTCACGTTTCCTGTGATTTTACAACGATCTATCGATTCGTTAGCAAGCGGCTGAAAAGCCAACTTGACGGTGCATTTGGTGCATCCACAAGTGTCTTGTACCGTACCACCTAGGAGATAAAAGATCACTGGTCACGACACTCATTTAGGAAATCACAGAGGTCGCTAGGTGAAATAAAACAGCCAAATTATCATAGTTATTTTTATTAGAGTCTAAAAAATAAAGTAGTTACAAAGATAGTTAAATTACACTATATAACACGTTTTTGTCCTGGAGTAGTTAGTATTTCCAACTTATTTATGCTTCAAAACAATATCAAAATACATTTATTCCCTTCTAACAGTGTTTTTGTGACTAGGACAACGAAAATTTGAAATATACCCACACACTTAAGTATAAGACAAATGGGAATTGTTTTTATTGTTGAATATACAAAAATATATATATATAAAATAAAAATTGGTGCTTCTTTAGAAATATATTATTTTATGTTCAAAATTACTTAAAATGGGTGGTTTTGCTATAAATTAAGAAAAAAAGATATTATCTTGAGAATAAAACGCCCTTATTTTTAAAAACATAAGAAGCTCTATTAGAAAAAGTGCTTCAAATCCCTAAATGTGCCAAAATATATTTTCAAAGTAGACATCAAAGAAATTGAATTTTACAAAATTACACAAGATGAGTGAAAAAAAAATTGTAAAAAATTTCTACTTTAAAAATTTGTATTTTAGCATGTTTAGGAATTTTGTAGTACTTTATTTTTTCTAATGGAGCTTTTTGATATTTTTAAAAATAAGGGTGGTTTATTCTCAAAACAATATTTTTTTTCTTAATTATAACAAAATCAAGCATTCTAAGGTAATTTTGAACATCAAATAATATGTTTCTAAAGAATGATGACATCTCACTCATACTTATCATAGTTCAAAACTTTCAGCAAGGATGTTAAAGTAATCCTCTTTGAGGTGCACTGAATGACCCAGGAGAAGAGATGAATACTCATTACCATTACGCAGCAGTACTACTTTGGGGCTCCTTGAAGAGCTGTCATTAAAGTAGCGCCACTTATTCGGATTACAGGCGATTCCAATTGCCCCAAATAGACCAGTCACATCGTGGCAAAAGCAGAGCTCATCTTGATAAATGAAGAAGCTAGAAAAAGTTTGGTGACGCTTTCGCTAACCTACAACTCACATTCACAAGTTCAGCCTAGAGATCAAAAGCTCGGCATTGGATTTGGAGAGTCTAAGATTTCTAACCAAGTCGTGGATGTCTTTATAGTTGGGGTAGTATACACCTCTCTCATTATCTCCACATATGAAATCGTCATCTGGTTCTATAATATTTTCTTCACACTCCCACTCGCTCTTACTGATTGAAGATGCCTGATCTATCTCAGGGGGAATAGATATTGGAAGCTGAGGGCTGTGTAATACTGCGACCATGAATGGGCGGACGCTTTTTTGCCAGGACGACGTTTGAAAGGGTCCACAATGCACAATGCTATTTTCCAAAAAAAAAACACGAAATCTAAAACCGAAGATGCAGGTTCCTGTCACTTTAACAGAAGTATTTATTGCAATTTCTATCGTGAATGAATTCAACCTCGTCACTGATGACTTTAGTTCCCGTACCCTACGTCGACATTACGATGACGACATAATATGTACTACTTCTCATTTTTGGTTCGCTTGTAAATTTTAAAATATCATTGTCTTGGCCAGAAAAGCAAAGTTTGTGGGGAATAATTGACTCTTTTTATACTTCTCTGACATAAGAAAATAGGAAATGACAGTTACAACCCAAAGACAAAACAATTAATAGGAATTGTTACATAGTGTTATTGAATATTAAATAGAATTATACATATACAAAAATAATTAGAATATTGAAATTCGTCATATGAAGTTCGACTTAAAATTCGAGCTACGTAGAAAAATGAGCAACGATCCACTGACCTAAGGGGAGAACTGTCTGTATTACAATTTATTGTAATAAATACTACTACAATACATTGTTCTGTGTACAAAATTATTTTTCTCGGCATAGTTGATTTTTCATTGAAAGAATATTAAGATGACTTCATTAGCTAAAGTTATTGTACGTTTTCTTTTTTTATATGGAAGATATTTCATATCTAAGATCTGCACCAACAATTTCAGGTGAGTCGATCTTAGTTATTTTTTCTTACAACCTATATCACAGACAACGGTCAGGGAATCAGGTTAATGTAACCTATGGGTCATTTAGCCATTTGGTGGCGGTTTCCAGGGCGATTTTCACTAACTACGCCATCTATACGTAATTTATAACCGCATAAAGATATCCCATACCCTCTACGGCTTCGACTTCCCCCACACACAACCGGCTCCCGTTTTTCCTCTTGTCCACCCTTCCCTTAATGACCGTTAGAAGAACGCCCCGGTCAAGCTGTGGCACCGTTCTTTTTTCCTTCTTTCCTTCTCTCCTTGCCGTTTGTGCGGTGGCCATACCTCGCTTCGGAATAGATTAAATGCGACGTATTAATGCGGTTCTCACGTGCCCGAAGGATATAAATAAGGAGCTCGGGTACTTTACGACGCCTCCGCCTGTTAATTTCGTTTTCGTCGTCGGTCGTCCTTCCAACTCTCCCACCTCCGCTCTCCCTCCCACGGCGGTAGTCGCTGACATCCGAGATTACGAGGAATAAATCAGGGCGAAAGAAGGGGGGGCGCGGACGCGCCAAGGAGGTTAAATTGTTTTCGCCCGTGGAATTATCTGGCAGTCGCGAACGGAAAATTAGCGCCTGTGATAAGATTCTCAACTGTACGCAAGACCAGAAGGTTAGTTTTAGAAGTAAGTTGGCGGGGAATTAGGTAGAACGGCCAGAGGGGGAAATTTTTGAATTTTATGTTTCTGCTAAAAGCGATAAATAGTAATATATAGCCATAATAATACCACACGACAAGTGACACAACCAGAAACATAACGATTCCATTAAATTCACACGGCACGTGTCGTGTTGCTTATCGTATTCCTATCGTATCATTCCGGTGTGCACACTGCCTAAACAGCAACGCAATGCTCAACACCTTTACCTAAATTTTTCGTCTTTTTATATTAACGATAAGTGCACTGCACCATTCATTATTAATGCATTAATTAAAGTTAGGGTGGGCACTTGATGTCCGAGCACTTGAGCTAGGTGCTCATTGCACCATCCCTATTAAATCTCTTATTTCCACTCGAGCAGCTTGGTTTTCTCTATAAAGCCCAGTATCTTGCCCAGTGGAAACTTGAGGACCTTCGAGGGCTCCAATAGATCTCTCCCGAAGTACTTCTGCCTAAGTACCTTAAGTTCCTCACAAGTGCGGATTACATGTAAACTCGTTTCCTCCTGTAGTTCGCATCTTCTACACCACGGTTCGCTTACTCGGCCTGTGGTGTACAGATGCTTTTTCAGGGGACTGTGTCCAATTACCAACCCAGTAATGGTCTTAACTTCGTTCTTACTGCGCCTGAGTAGGTTATCAGAGAAACTACCATCCCCATCCCCTATCAGCGTTTTGGTATGGAGTTGACCTTCAGTCGACCTCCATTTCTTTGTACTTTCTTTATCTAACCAGGTCCAAATCTCCCTTCGTGCGGAATGCTTAGTGATCCCACATACGAGCTCTGGGCCCATGAAGTGTCTTTTAGAGCCTTCCTTGGCTAGTTCATCGGCTATTACGTTTCCCTTTATATCCTCATGTCCCGGCACCCAAATCAGAGACACCGTGTTGTCTCGTGCCAGTGTATTGAGGAATAGTTTGCAGTCTCTAACTAGTTTTGACCTAGTTACTGGGTTCGAGACTGCCTTAATGACAGCCTGGCTGTCAATCATTATATTAATTTTCCTCCTCATGCAGCCCCCTTTTGCAATCATTTCTGCACAGGTTGCAAGGGCGGATACCTCTGCCTGGAAGACCGTTGTATGTTTCCCCAGGCTTATAGATATCTTTTGATTAGGACTGGGCCCACAAATACCGGTTCCTGTGCCCTGACTGGATTTGGATCCGTCCGTGAACTAGTTATCATTAGCAGCGATCTCACTGCGTGCCTGGTCTCTGTTCGCTATGGAGATTTTCACCTTTTCAGTGAAGATAATCTCGGGTGCCATTTGCAGCAATGGCCCATCCAGCATCGTGCCCGTAGCATAAGTGTGCCCTCCCACCCTAAAGTTGGGATGCCACAGGTTGTTGACTTTCAGTCTAAGGATCGCATTCATTACCTCCGCTCTCACATAAAGCTCCAGCGGGGGGGCCCACAATGGTCTCCAGAGAGGCGGTCCCTGTGCTGTTAATTGCACCAGTGATACCCAGCAACGCCTGTCTAACAGATGTTAGCAGTTTCGCTGCGGAGGACACTTCTGTTCTCCTCCACCAGACTACTGCCCCGTATGTTATTGCTGGTCTTTACACGCAGTATATAGCCAATGGATACCTCGGCTTTAATCCCAGGTTTTGAGCAACCCCTCTGCAGCGCAGAATAGTTGCGTAGCCTGGTCGTTGTTTTGACTAAGTGATTTTTCCAGCTCAGTTTCGCATTGAGGGTAACACTCAGATACTTTACTTCCTTGGTTAATTGTAACTCCTGCCAAAACAGTCTAACGCCGCCTAGGTCATCGAGTTTCCTCATGTTGGTAAAGGCAGCCAACTTTGTTTTTTGCGGATTAACTGAGAGTCCTTGTGAAAGACACCATTCCTCCACCATTCGCAGTGCATTACGCATTATGCCCGCCACCACGCTCGGGAATTTTCCTCTAGCTACGATGACAATGTCATCAGCGTACCCCTGCGTCCATATTCCTTTGTCGTTTAATGATCTGACGAGGTCATCCACGACCAAACTCCACAGCAGTGGTGACAGTACTCCCCCGTAGAGGACACCCTCTGGTGGTCCTCATGGCGATATTTTCATCTAGCATATTGGCATAGACCACTCTGCCTCTTAGCATGCAGTCAACCCATCTCAGTCGTGTGGTCAATGTTTCGTTTCATTAAAGATCGGTTGATCGAGGGCGTTGATGTGTTATCGAAGGTGCCCTCGATGTCTAAAAATACTGCAAGGGCAACTTCCTTTTGATGTAGGCTCCTTTCGAGTACTTCCACCAACGTGTGCAGGGCAGCCTCTCCTGATTTGCCCCGTTGGTATGCCCATTGCTGAGGATGCAGAGGATATCTAGCAGGTGCTCCTTCTGTAATGTTTAGGTGTATAATTTTTTCCATAGTCTTCAGCATAAAAGATGTGAGACTAATTGGTCTGAATGATTTCGGATGGTAGTATGTGTCCTTCCCAGGTTTCGGAATGAACACAACCCTAGTATCTCTCCAAGCCTTGGGAATGTAGCCCAGCACATGGCTAGCTCAAAATATCTCCAAGATGGGCCCCAAGATGTCTCCAATTGCCTCCTGTAGCAATCTTGGAAACACGTCATCTGGTCCCGGTGATTTATACGGTTCAAACGACTCAACTACCCAACGAACAAGATGAGGTTTGAAAATATCGTTTGTTTTCCTCCAATCTTCCATAGACGCCCTCCTCACTGCGTCTGATTGGTCTGTTTTACCGAAGTCCACCCTGTCCGAGCCGGGAAAGTGCACGCTGAGAAGGTACTCAAGAGTCTCCTCCGCAGTGGTTTGTAACCTCCCGTCCGGCAGCTGAGTGGACCTCAGCGTGTTAGAAGAGTCCTTCTTCAGAATCCTGTGAATTCTGACCATGTCAGCGACACCTTCTATGTCCTCACAGAAATTCCTCTAGGCCTTCTTCTTCGAGCCTTTAATTCTTTTGTTATAGATACCTAGTTTAGCCTTATAAGCTTTCCAGTTTCCCGTTTTTTTTCGCCCTGTTAAATAACTGGCGTGTTTCTCTTCTGAGTGTGTTCAACTCTTTACTCCACCAAGCAGCCTGTCTTGGCGACGACACTCCCTTAGTGACAGTTATTTTCATAGCACGAGAGAATGTCCCTTGCAACCATACAAGGCCAACTCTAGTTCTCACTATTCCTGATCCTTACAGGATAGTACGCGGCTGCTGCGAGAGAGATTCCTGTAGACTCGCAATTGTCTTCTGGGATCCCTGTACGCTTTTAGCTCCGTTCTACGGTACAGTTACATAAATTCCGTGGCATTTATCAAAAGTCCAAACCTGCCCTCGTCCTCAATTCAATTCAAGGTAACTCACTACATTTATTTTGATACCCTCTCTATAATCCGGATAACCCTGTATATCATTTTATTATATTTTTAAAAGAATTTACTTTTAGTGCATCGTTAAGATTACTCCAATCTTGTTCCATATCTTATCGTCAAACTGCATCCTCCACTCAAACGTTCCATTGAGATAACGAGAGTTCATATTGGAAAAGTTCTGTAAATATTACATGAGCCTCTTACGTATGTTCATTCTTACTAACGCTAAGGTAACCTGGGATTGCTCACACTTGACCTACAGAGCAGCTGACAACGTAAACCTACATATAACGTAACTACGGTTCGGAATTTACCTAGTCTAGTCGATAAATCAATATCTGTAGTCAGACGCCGTTCCGTGTATACGTGTGTACCTTCTATTAAGAGCGTCTCTGTAAAATTAGAATTGATTGAGTCGACAAATAGAGCTTGCACGCGCCCCAAACGAATCGTAAATATCGAGGGAGCTTTCAGGTTCACTGATTTGCCTGCAGAAGGAAAGATGGTTTGGGGAAAGTAGGAACTTTAGGAATTGAAAATAATATTATATATTGCAGTTTTTATTTTAATTATAAAAGATACACATACTATAAAGTTCTTTTTTTTCCAAATTAAAATGATAGGTACATAAAAATAATTCAGTTTTGGCGCCCAACGTGGGGCATGACATCTTGGTATTTTATGTTTTAAGTTAAGTGCTTTAAATTTCGACAGTCGTATAAATTCTATTCCAAACCAGCATTTTCATCGATGCCACAAAAGTTAAAATATGGTTTAATTTCAAAGATGTTGAGTAAAGACATGAGGAAGCATTATTTGAGAGGGAAAATTAGTTTAATTAGAGAAATTAAGTAATGGGATCTTTCCAATAGCCATAATTTCTTTATTTTAACTTTTATCTTATTCATTTAAAAAAAACTGTTAGTTTTCTATTAAAAATAATATCTTTAATTATAACTTTACTTTAGGGTGTCCAACAAGGTTTGAAATATAATTTAAAATTTAAAAAAACCCCAATTGAAGAAATTATATCTGGCATAGAAACAGCGATTAGTACTTTTGATAATCATACAAAAAACTTTACTAGAACTGCTTGTAAAACTCAAATTTTAGAAAATAAACAACGTCATCCTTCAGATATCACACGTAAAGAAATTAACATTGCTATAGGGCTTAAAAAACAAAAATTGCTTTTACTTAAAATCTGATAAAGGTAATGCTGTGGTCATTTTAGATAAAAAAAAGATTATTTTGATCGTGTCAGTACCCTTTTAACTTTTAAGGTTCTTACGTAAGGCTAACTAAAAATTCAAAAATGATCACAGAAACCAAGACAACCTTATTAGAATGTAAGAATATTGTTAATGATAACTTAAGATATAGACTAACTGTATCAAATCCAGTGTTACCTAGAATGTATTGTTTACCTAAGATACATAAACCAGGGAAGAGCATGAGACTCATTGTCTCCAATATCAATAGTCCGACTTACTTATTGTTGACAATGTAAAGTTAGTTAAGAACGTAAACAACTATGTACCATTAAATTGTTATGGAGGTATGGCAAAATGGCAAAATAATGGCTCTGCTATCGAAACGTTGTACGTCCAGTGCAGTTTGTGGTAAGGGGTCTAGAAAAAGTTTGCTGTAATAACAACGTTGTTACTCAGGCGCAGTAAGAAAGAAGTTAAGACCATTACTGGGTTGGTAACTGGACACTATCCCCTGAAAAAGCATCTGTACAACACAGGCCGAGTAAGCGAAACCTGGTGTAGAAGATGCGAACTACAGGAGGAAACGAGTTTACATGTAATCGGCACTTGTGAGGAAACTTAAGGCTACTCAGGCAAATACTCGGGAGAGATCTATTGGAGCCCTTGAAGGATCCTCAAGTTTCTCAGGCAAGATACTGGGCTTTATAGAGAACACCAAGCTGCTCGAGTGGAAATAAGAGAATTAATAGGGATGGTACAATGAGCACCTTGCTCAAGTGCCCGGACATCAAGTGTCCACCCTAATTTGAATGAATGAAATGAATGAATGAACGTTGTTATTGACACTTCTGTAAAAAAATGGCTCTACTGTAATCGAATGAGAGGCGGAGGGTTGCGTCGTGTCACACCCTACGGGCAACTACAATCTACAACCGAACACTAAACGGAAGATCACGCCCGCGGAGCGACTACGATCTACGATCGAACAAGGGGGCCGAAAAATGATATTCCTGTCACACCCGAAGGACGGTTACGAACTATAGTCTTACGAGAACGAAAAGAACTATAATCGTGTTATACCCGAAGAACGACTATGAACTATAGTCCCAGAAGAATAGGAAAAATTATAATCGTGTCACACCCGGAGGACGACTACGAATTATAGTCCTACAAGAACAGAAAAACTATAATCGTGTCATATCTGAAGGGCGACTACGATCAATAGTCAGGGCAAGGCAGAGGATCGGGAACCGGCAGAGTCTACCTCGTTCGCGGTAAATGCACGGCATATATTTTCCTAAATACTGACATGAATTTTCCATGTAATGGCAAGTTACAATAAATATTTGAAAAATATTATCAATTAATTTCCCACCACTTTTAAAGTGTTCCGCTACGGATTAAAACTCGCTCGCAAAACTTCTACGACCGCAGTTTTGTTTATCCGCGTCCTGTTCGGAAAAGTTCTCGTCCCGAACTGGAAGCGTCTGCGGCCGAATCGAAAAACAAAACTTCGAACATTCCGTCCACGAAACGCAAAGCTCTTAATGTAATACACGTAACATTGTATTGTGTATGCATGTTGTATGTGGTCGGGCTGGGTGCTGCCACTTCCCGGATTATACGCTTCGAATGCTACGAGAAATTTCGAGGCTTACTAAACGTTAACGTCAGAATTGTACGGTCGGGATTTGCATATTTTTAGAGGTTTTTAAAGTTGAATATTTCTCGGGCATTTTTCGCGTTCAAGTGCGCGTTTTAAAATTTATTCTATTTTGGTCGTGAATCGCTATTCTATATTTTGTTACGTCAACGCTTCACGCTATAAGGGTTTGCTATTGTGTGAATGGATTTCTGGATGGAGCAGATTGTAGAGAATTTACAATTGCTGCAGAATAATCTACACGCTGGACGCTCTAGATTTTTGGTTATTGCAATTTGTTTTTTTTTGTCACGATAATTGTTGACAAATGGTTTTGCTTAGCGCGTCTTTCCAATAGTTTAGTTTAAATTTGTTGTGGATTATTCACATAGAGTCATGTTTTTGATATCATTTTCTTGATGTCGTTTTATAATGTCTCATGACTAAACTACATATGAGGTTGTAATACCGGAATTTCATTCCTTTTATTGCTTCTTTATTTCATTTTATTTCAATCGTTAGTACTAATAGTGTTATCTATTGGCTTTTTTGCCGAATTGCGCTTTCCAGATTCCTTCTGTGTAATTTTTCTTTTATTTCGCTTTTATCTTGCGACTTTGTTTTAATCGTCATTTATTAGAATTCATTTAGAGTCTTTTGGTCTTTATCTTCTTTTATTAAGCTCCTTTTTTGAGCTTTTTGTTGCATCCAATTAGGAGCGCGCCAACGCTTTTTTCGTTTTTCCACTGGGAGAGCCTATCAACAAGAGCAAACGGATTCAGTCACAATCATAACAGCACATTTAAAAATAATTATCTAGAGAATGCTCTATGAGCTATTATACATGTTTAGTATGTCAGAAAACGGCTTTGCGTAAAGGTTCATTTAGCATAAGCAAGGATAAAGGCTACTATTAAAAAAAATTAAGTTATCTTGTGTTAACGTTAAGCAAGGACTATAGTCGACACCTGTATATATTTATATCGTTTGTAGTTTCACTGCTGTATATTTAAAATATGAATATCTAAAACGAATGCGTATAAAAACTATGCCGCCAAGTAATCTCCTTATTTTCTTTTTCTGCCGCGGAACTATCGCTCGTAGTCGTCCCCAAGGCATGACACGACGTTTAGTTCACGCTAACGACGTAAAATCGCGTTTTGAGCCCTTAATTTCCAGGTAAGATTATTTTTTTTATTGCCTCGATTTAATGCTTCCTGTATATCTAATAAGAGAATTAATGCCGATTGATTTCAATGTCATAAACTGCTAAGATTCCGTTTGTATCGATTTCCACAACGGGTGTGTTAAGACTTAAACGTAAATCCCCTGTATCTTACTCGACCCTATTTCTTTGAAGATGAAGAAGGTAATGGATTAAGGGTGAATGGCGAACATTATCGTGCTATGATAACGCAGTTTTTTGCGCCTCAGTTGGAAGATATTGTTCTTCACAACATGTGGTTTCAGCAAGCCGGTGCCATATATCATTCCGCCCGTAAAATATTTGATTGTCTTCTTGCACGAGTTTGCTGCTGGATGTGTCATTTCCCGGTTTGGTGACCAGAATTGCCGGCCACGTTCTTGCGATTTAACATTTTTGAACTTTTGGCTGTGGGGTTATCTGAAGTCTCAGGTATATGCAACCGTCCTAGCATCGGACCATTGGATGATTGAAGCATATGTTATACAAACAAGTCAGTGCAAATTTTGTCAAAAGAGTACGCATGTGCCAGCAAAGCTGTGGCGGTCATTTAGAAGGTATTTTGTTTCATACATAATTCCCAAATGTATACATTATAAACAAATAAATATTTCAATACTTTGCTACAGAAAACCATGTTTTATTGAACCTTAAAATCTTGCGCTCTTATTGAAAAACCCTTTTTTTTATCTTGTTGTTGACTTGAGGAGTAAAAACACGAAAAACTAATGATATGGTTTACTAAAATATATTTTATTTGTCGCCCACATCAAAGTAGGAATCCTAGATAATCACTCACGCACTGAGACTACCTCACTAGGGTTAATTTTATTAATTATTGTGCGACGTTTTAATACGCGACGTAGACAAACACCTTCGCGCACAATTTACAATCGGATAGCTGACAGCGGTTATCGCTAGCGCCACCACGGCAGAATTAGGAATCGCGAGAACGTCATTACAAGGGCAACACCAATCAACCAATTTTCTCATCAGTGAATCAACTAACCTTACAACAAAATTAGATGATTGTCTATTACCACAGTATAAACCTTTTGCAGTAGTTTCACTAAGTGTCGGCGCCTTTGATGTTTTGTCTATCAATTTAAGGAAATTCGCGATGGCGTTTGGCGGCTATATTTCCAACTAATAATTGCAAAGTGGGTACGAAAATAATCTATATACTCAACCTATATAACAGACTGACAATTGACAGAAAATCGCACAACATTTGTCACTTCTATAATAAAATGACAGAATGGAACGGCTTTGTAGGTTAGATTTTTGCTTGTAAACAAATTCAAATAGTTTTAGTTCCAATTTCACCCACCTATGCGACACCGCGAATTTCCTGGGGGCGCCATGTTTGAAACCCATGTTACCGGCGATGTGAAACTACTGGATAGAGTATATACTGTGCTATTACATTCTTGTGCAATGTTCCCCCAAGTTGTTATTTTGTCATTACTGCTGTAATTATCGGTTTTTTTTAATTTTCTATTATATGTTTATTTTTATTTATTAATGATACTATAACTTGCTTTTCTGTGGCTGTAAAGTTTGCCGATCGCGTTCCCACTTTATAATTTGACAGGTTAAAGGTTAGAATGACACCGACAAGGCACGATTGGCACGATCAACACAAGCACTTTAGATCAAATGTACAGAAACGTACACATAAAGGCGAGGTTGCCGATTATCATCTTGGTTTAACTAAACCTGTCTAAATGCTCACCAGTGCAATGCATTTGAAATTAAACCAAGCTTAAAAATTAAGAGACCCTTAAGTTAAGGCAAGCTTTAGTCGAAAACAGCGCAGGTGGCCATTAGCTACTCATAGAGCAATTAACATACAGTTATTTGCACCAGTTTTCCCTTATAACAAACTTAGTTAAGTAGAGGCTCAGCTTAAGGTGAACCTTAAGGTGAATATGTTTTGTACCATCGAAAGTAGGAATAAAGCTTAGCTAAGTATTGAAAACGGATGGCAACAGTGTCAGACAGTGTGAAAGTGACTTGTAACTTGTAAGTTTTTCACAGAAACACACAGAAAGAAGGAGAATGTTGACTTTTAATTCTTGATACGAGTTTTCGAGTTTTCATTATTGTTGTCAGGTCAGTCTCAGGAATATTAACAGCTGATTCATAAAAGCAACGCTATTATTGCTGAAAATTTGTTGTTTAATTAGATAAAACATAACAAACTGTTAGCATTCGTGGTCATAGGAATCGTTATTTCGTCTTAGGTTACATGGTAAACTTAAAATTATTTTTTATACCTACTCACACATCAAGGGTATTCTATTTCAGCTTCAATCAGGTTTAGTATAAATAATGTTGTACATTTGGTTACCCTAAATCGCCGGAAAAATTTAAGTTCGTCAAACATATGAAAATATTCTGCCCTTTCATTTACTTGTCTAGGTATACCACAAAAAAATATATTTAACTCGTCCAATTCATCATCGTCTTCAAACATTATGTTATTTATTAAGATATTACGTGCCATTTTGTTTCAAAAATGTACAAATAAAAGTGAGGTTAACTGGACCTTAAGCCGGGCAAATCTTCGGCTTATTTTGAATAACATTTAACTGGTCCTTAAACAGTGGTGCAAAACGAAATTATAGTTTATGATCTACTTAAGTATTAAGTTAAGCTTAAATATAACCGGTGCAAATAGCAGTTAATCTATTTTGCAACTTGTCAAATTGTTATTAACAAACATAACCTCTTTCACCGCTAGTCAAACACATGCAATAAATTGATTTTATGTAGTTTATTTTACACCGCCATCTGTGATCTAATAGATTAGTTTCGCTAGGGTAGAAAACTGCACAAGCAAATACAGTCGACTCCGCTTAATCGGGACAAAAAAGGAAAATGCATTTCGCACCAATAATCCGGAGGTCCCAATAAACCGGAGACCATGAATTAACCCCAAAGAAAAACATCTCAATGCGCATTGACTAGTTTACTTACAAACATATACATACATACATTTATTACAGGGGTTTTAGTACATAATAAAAATGCGTAAACAATACATAAATGAAAACAACAAATACATACAACATAAAACAAAATGCGAGTTATGTAATAATGTAGGTATATGTATACATATTGGTGTATGTAGATAGACATAATATGTACATACATGTTATACAAAGGATGTATGCAAAAAACGAGAAACGAAACGTAAAAAAAATTAAGTCGTCTTATTTAACAAGTACGAATCAAGAGTACTTTGCTTTCTTTTATTAATTGACTTAGCATTAACAAAATTCGAGCACGTGATAAGAGCGTCCAAAGGACTTCCCTCATTCTCTTTCTTCAAGAAAAATTGTCTCAACTGCTCAATGCACTTTCGTGCTTCTGGCAAAGTAACTGGCGTAGGCTCGATTTCTTCTTCGCAGTCGGAGTCAGCATTTTCAGCTTCCCGTGAGCGTTCTTTCATTTCGTCAACGATATCTTCATCAAGATTTTCCTTTTCATCGTAGCAACTTACATCTTTGTCTACATCGATGAATTCGTCTAGATTTTGTATTCCTGTCTCCTTTAACACAATGTCATCGTTAAAATCTTCATCCATTTCTTCGGGGCTTTCATTCAAACTTTGTAAGATTAATTTAAAATTGCAATGGGAAAAACAATTTTGTATTGTTCTGCTATCAATAACTCTCCAGCTATCTGCAACGAAGTTTACGGCTTGAAGAATGTTAACTTTACTGCTTACATCTTTAGCAGTCGAGTTTGAGTCCAATAAATTTTCTTCAATTTTGTCTAAAACGAAATTTACCAGTTTAGCTCTGTACTTAGTTTTTAAGTTTTTAATAATACCCATGTCCAAGGGTTGAGTCAGTGATGTTGTGTTTGGTGGCAGAAATTCAAGGGTTATGTTTTTTAGAGTGTCGGTATAGGGATGAGCAGCACAATTGTCTAAAATCAGAATTATCAGTCTGGATTGGCGTTGCAATTCCTTATCCCAACGTTTCAGCCAATCTAAAAAAATCAACGATGTCATCCATGCATTCGAATTAGCATGGTATTCGACGGGCAATCTCTTAATATCCAACTCTATAAAACAGCGAGGTCTTTTGCTTTTTCCGATGACAAGCAATTTTTTCTTGTCATTCCCCGTCATGTTTGTACAACATAAGACAGTTACTCTTTCCATTGCTTTTTTTGAACCTGCTAAATTGTCCTTTTTAAAACAAAGAGAACCGTCTGGAGTTGCTCTGTAATACAGGCCCGTCTCATCGGCGTTGTAAATGTTTTCCGGTGAAAATTCGTTCATAATTTCAGGAAGCCTTTCGAGTTTCCACTTATCAGCAGACAAAACATCAGCACTTGCTTTTTCCCCATGAGCTTTCTTAAACTTGATGTCGTGTCTTTTTTTCCATCGAGAAAGCCACCCCTCAGTCGCCTTAAAATTCTCATGGCTCTCACCCAGCTTCTTTGCAAACTCTTCGGCTTTGTATTTTAACATAGGTCCAGATACACGAACACCTCTTGTAGTAACAATGCCGAACCATTTGCTGAGCGCTTCGTCAACTTCAGCATCTTTTCCTTCTCGTTTACGTTTTCTTCCCCTGCACTCCACGCCCACTCGCACCTGTGGAGTTAATTTGTTCTCTGAGTTCCCTTTCATTTGCTCGAATTCGCGCAATCGTAGTTTTCGGCACCTTTAAAATTTCTGACAAACTCCGATTCGATGTGTTTGGATGCTCTCTTATTTTGTCTAACAGTTCCACTTTTTGGACAACACTCAAGTCTTTACGGAGCACGTAATTTGTAGTGTACAATGTAATGTACTACAATCTCGGAGGAGCACGCACTACGAAATGAGTCGACTCGATTTACATTTTGCTTCTCGGAGGATTAGGGAGTTCCAACGACTATCCGATGTTTTGTTTACGTTTCGCTTCTCGGAGAATTAGGGAGTTGTCCCGATTATCCGATGTTTTGTCCCGATAAAACGGTGAAGTTTTACTTATTTTTGATTCCGTTTTATTAAAAATGTTCCAATAAAGCGGTTGTCCCAATTATCCGAGGACCCAATTAAGCGGAATCGACTGTATTTGATTCATTATTATAAGGAACAATTAAACAAATTTCATTTCAAAATATTTAATTTCCATTCTACAATATCTGTTGCTATAAACTGTAGTCAAATTTACTACATTTTCTCCCTGTGTATGTCCTCAAATGCGCTCATAATTTTTGGAATATTAACGGTTTCTTTCGAATGATATATCATTTTATATATATATACATATTAATTTTATTTTGTATTTCGCAAATCTTACCGACTCCTTGCGAGATACTTTTTAAGGATATTTCGAATTAAAACATGAGACATCTTACACTTACATTAAGTAAGAAAAACGAAAGAGTGTGTAACAACTTGTATAATACTCCAGGCTTACCAATTCGTTCCAGATAGTTATAGAACTTCACTGGAGTGAATCAGGCCAAGCCACCAAACGAACTTTAACCTTTGCTTCGTCCCGTCGACCGCATATAAAATTTATAACGTTTTCAACCCGCTTTACTTCTCCAGCCCTTCACACAGCCCCGACACGGCCTACCCTTGGCGTTCGTCGCGGACCGAAAAGCAACTACAGCCCATCGTCCTTTCATCTACGGCCTCACCTTTTTACACAGTTACGTGACGATCTTATTTTTCCCCGATTTTTTTTTTCCTTCTCGCCGGAAGACCACCGCCTCTTTAGAAATAAAAGGGAGCAAGTCAGAAATCGTAGATATAGAGGAGAAAGGGGATGGGGAGGATCGGGTTTCGGAACAGAGGATCGGTGTGGAAAAAGTGTTTCCTATCACTCGGTTGACGAAGGGGAGATGGTAAAAGAAAAGGACGGAAGATCGCGTGTTTCTAGAAGAGGTTTTCGAGAGACCTCGAATTCGAACTTCGAATAAAAAGTATATTGTAAATATGTATCTATTTTTCGAAGCACTCGATAAAAATAAACTGTGCTGGTTTTGATAGTAGTAAGTTGGTGATTTTTGAAAGAAAGTTGTTTTAATAAAAAAAAAAATCATAAATGTAATTGTGTTTTTCGTATTTAATTATTTCGTTTTTTCTTTGAAACGTCCTGCATAGGGTTTTTTTTAACCATGGGCGGATATAACCTAAAGAAGGAAACTCAACCAGAAAGACCTATTGTGCCCGTATGTCCATTTTAGTCAAGTTGCACTCTACACTGTAAAAAGAAATCTAGTAAAATTACATGTAAAATCATTGGTAACAAAGTTGCCTACAATTTTACAAGTAAATTTGCTTCATAAGGTAAAATTTCTACCATCTAGTAAATTTCACATGCTGATGTATTCATCAAAGATTGTACTGTAAAATTGGTATGTAATATTTATATGAACTGCATATGTATTTACCGAACACTGAAGTAATTTTCTGATGTATTTTTATAAAGAAAGCAAGTAAAAATACTAAAGAATGGAATATCGCATGTATAAATATACATTATACGGTAAATTGTTTTACAGGTGTAATTTAATATTATAGCCTATTATTTTTTGCAGCATACTATACCTTAAATTAAATTTCTATTTAAACTAGCCAACGATTCCAATATACATTTGGTAACGTGGAAATCACAGCTTACTTTAAATAACAATCTAATTTAAAGCATTTCGCACAATATGCAAAACGTTCAATAATATGAATAAAAGTAAAAATGCGTGAACAGGTATTTTTAAGTTTTTTTATTTATTAAACTAAACACTCAGAAGATACAAATATATAAACTTAACGCAATGATTTTTTTCATTAAATAATTTTAAAGGAGAAAAGAACATTTGAAATTGTCTTTTGAAAGGTTCAAAAGTCTAGTCTGTGTAGCTATTACATTATTAGTAGGAATTTCATTTGTGTTATAATCTAAAGCAAAAATTTGTTTCTAATGATAATGCATTGATAACATTATTAGGTATTATTGTATTTAGAATATTGGTTACCCAATTATTGTTTTGTATACTTTCGGTATTTTGAGTAATTGGATTGTATTTTGTTTTATTTTCTTTCGATGTTTGAGTTTTATAGTTGTAAAATATTCTTCTTACATAAAATTTAGATATTCTAAAAACATGTGTTTGTATGTGTAATTTGTCAAACTGAACACCATAAATATTTAGAAAATAGAATAAAAGAATATAAATATAACAAAAATCTTACAGCGTTAAAAAACATGATTTGATGAACATACATTTGATTTTAACGATATAACAATTTTAAATAAGGAACAAAATTTAAAAACACGTAATACACTTGAAATGATTCAAATTCATAAACAAAAAAACGCAGTTGATCATAAAACTGACATACAATACTTCACAAAACTATATATAACTTAATTTTATAACTAAATACAGTAATATTTTTTAGAAGTCTATTTAATTACAAAATTCAATAATATTTACATATTTAACAATAAATAATCAAAACATATTACATTGAAACACAATCTTTAAATAAAACAAAACGATATATTAAAAATTAAAGTAAAGTAAACAAAACAATTATGATTTTGTCATTTATTAGACAACAAATTTATTCATAATTTTCATTACCACTTTATGATTTATATTTTTTATATATTTTTACTTGAAAAAGCTTTTGCAATAAACACGAAACGTCGTTGAACTTTCCAACTTTCGTTTTTCTGAAAACCTAAAAACCGAGAAAATGAAAAGAAATTAATAAATTGTTATATACAATACATATAGTTAAAATAAAAAAGAAATTAACATATGTATGACTAAATAGTGATTTACAATAAATACTAAGAATTATTATCTATACATCGTTCAGATTCAAGCTGACAATGCGATTTCAGGCTGACATAACCTCTTAAACTTCTTTATTCTAAAATGGTTATGTCTAAAACAAACTCAAAATCGGGCTTCTGCATCAAATTTAAAAAAAAAATTACTAAAATTGGTAAGATTCATTCTTGAATGTATCCAAAATGGACACAAATATTAATCGTTTACCCTACAATTTATATGTACGTAATTTCATCTGTGACAAATATTAACTTCCTAAATATGAAGTTGCAATAGATATCACATACTACATCATAATTCCGATATCCTTACTCTCTTGGTTAGAATCTATTTGTATTTATATTTGGGAAATATAATGTATACCTACTTCTGAAAACATGTTACGGTTACGCTTGCACCTATCTTATTATAAATTAGTATGTCCTTCAAAGTACTATGTTAAATTTTAAGAACAATTGATAACTACATATATAAATATCTGAAAATGCGTATTTATAAAACTAACTTACCTAATTCTTTTATACCTAAGAAGTCACACTGAATCGCTCAACCAGGGATCAAGAATGAACACCTTACGCGAAACCTACGATGTTTGTGACGCATCACTATTACATTACCACATGATATTATTGAGCCAATAATAAGTTCGACAAACGAATAGAATTACCTACGCGCAAGATAAATAACCCAATAACCAATCACATTGCGGCGTATGAATTTCGTATTTTCCATGATATCTATAGTTTTTACCCGAAAATTCAAGTAGAAACAAATAAATATAAAAGATCCTCATATTTTGTACAGTAAAATTATTAGTTTACTAGTAAAATTACTTTGAAAGTGCACTAGATACCCAAAAAAATTGTCAATTTTACACTTTTAAGTAAATTTTGATAGTAAACACAAAATTGTACATGTTTTTTCCTGTATTTTCCTTTTGAATTTTTACACTACATCTTAAACTTACATGAAAAAAACTATAAATTTTACCGAAATTTCTTTTTCCATGTTAAATATCCTAGAAAAAACATGTAAAACAAAATACATGATGTATTGTGGTAAATTCACAATGTTATTACATGTAATTTTCCTGATTTACCATGGCAAAATTACTGTAATTTTCGCGTTTAGGGTTTGTTATATTAAGGACGGAAATATTTAGATTCTCGACATCGGTCGAAGCAACAACCTCCCAGAAGGAAAAAGTTTGATATCTGCTCCGTAGGACATGACATTAAAAAAGCGACCCACTGTACAATCATGCACTAATTGTAAGTGAAAAGAGTTCAGCTTGCGCGCCTAGGAGCCACACGCCAAACTATCACCCGCATGCGACCGTAGTAAATAAGGTAGCAGTATGGTGATTCCTGCAATAGACCATGAGCTCCGCCTGGTGGCAAATTCTATCGGTTCATTCTGTTTAGGCATTTTTCTTTGAAATTCATCTGGTTAAAAACTACCTTCTTAAATTTAAAAATTGGCTTGTAAATGTATTTAGCCTGGGTCCCTAGCCACTCGGGCGTGAGAGAAAATGAGGCGGCGGACGAGCTGGCCAGGCGAGGCTCGTCAAGGCCATTCGTTGGAGCCGACCCCTCTTTCGGCACTACCAAATCGCAAATCAAAAAAATCCATCAATGAATGGATACATAATCAGTCCAGAGAGTGGTGGCAAAAATCACCGGGCAAAGGTAGGCAAAGGAGTTCCTAAAGGAGCAGAGGCCTGAATTCACGAGAGATCTACTGAATAAAGACAGGAAGACTGTCAAAATGATCGTAGGTCTGCTGACTGGTCACTGTAGACTGAATAGGCATATGTACAACATAGGCCTGGCAGACGATGCAACCTGCAGATACTGCCAAGAGCAGGAAGAAACACCAGTTCATGTGCTGTGCCAATGTGAAGGCCTGGTGAGGACAAGGTTTCTACTAATGGGGGAGAAACCCACAGCCAGTAGCTACATAAAGAAGCCGCTCTCAAAGATGATAGGCTAATTAAGAGGGCAAAATTAGAGAGCGTCCTCTAGGAAAAAAGGGGATCACAATAGATCTGAAAAGGTCGCGGTGAAACAGGTCGATAGGCCACCCCAATCCTAATCTAATCTAATCTAATCTAAATGTATTCAGGCAACAAATCTATTCGAATTAACAGAATATTTCTTACTCGGTATTTTTTATATACCACAGTGGATAAATCCGTGCAACTCTACGTCGCATAGTAACAGGGACCGAGGATTCGGTTCCATGCGTTATTTGCGAGAAAGCGGGGTGCACCGTAGACGCCACCACCCCCACCTGGTCCGCCGAGATTTTGCTTTTGTGCGGCTTCGCCGCGAAAACCATTACTGTAACTCCGCATTCGAGCGCGCTTGACAAATCGAATTACGTCCTCTGTGATGTCGTACGGCCGCGTCTCTTTCGGAACGACGGGATTATTCCGCTAAACGATAGGCGAGTGAGTAGAGGAGGTACAAAAAAAAATGATTTAAAAAGGGAAAATGATGTAATATGCGGTCGTGGAATTGAAAAATGTTTACCCACCTAACCTTCCAGTAAAGATAACAATATAGTTAAACTGTGTTGTGAAAGGAATGGTGTTTCTTGTTTTCTTATACAGGGTGTTTTAAAACATCGTTTAAAGATTTTAAGGGCATGTAGCACGATCGAAAATAAGGTTAAAAGTCATAACAAACATATGTTCACAAATCAACCGTTTACGAGATAACAGCGAGTGTTCCTAGCATATTGATTATATATAATATAGATATACCAACAGCCACTTTATCAAAATAGTCATTAAAGTGTCACTAGATGTCGCCTATATCTACATATTCAAATTAAATTTTTGAAATTTGTTTGTCTTTGAATTTAGTAAATCTTTCTTCTTACAAATTGCCTCTGCATGTCTAGAAACTAAAATAACCCTCATCAAATCTGCCTAAAATTTAATTGTATACCAGGGAAGGTCAAAAATATGAAACTACGCTAAGAGTAAATAAGTATCTGATTTTTGGGGTTTAGAAGATTCTTTTATGAGAAAATGTTCAAAATTTAACGCTATGTCTAATTATGGAGATTCGTTTAATATGAGCAAAAAAAATCGCTTTTTTTCGGAATTCCTGTATACAAAATTAATCCTGATCCTACAGCTGTCATATCCTATCCTGAGAGGAAATCATATGCGTACTATACCATAATTAGTTAGTTTCAAAAATGTTATAGCTTTGAAAAGTAAAACTTCAAAATAATATGTTTTGCCTTCAAATAAAACAAAATAATAATATCTAATTAATATTATAAAGAGCTTACTTCATAAATAACAGACCCTTAGATCTTAGATCGAGTGAGGAGAAAAGGCATTCACCCCTCTGCTTACTTTGAACAAATAGAAAAAAAATATTTTTTACAAATACCTACGTTATCACAACATGCGGAATATCGTCACCTAGGAAAAAGTGGAAGTTATGAAAACACATGTTCTTGGTTCAATAAGTTATTATGTCTTACAATCTACACATACTTTTTTAGGAGGAAAAACCGGAGTGAGAAATCATTAATGTTATATAAATAAACGTTTACTAATACTATTTATTCAAACTTACAATAAAAATATAAAAATTAAAGTATTTTTATATTGGTCCAAAATCGAACGTAAACATGGACTTATTAATATCATACTGATTTTCACCTTACGAGAAATGTCCTGTACGATTTATTTTATATTGTAGATAACTGTAGCATGATAATAACAATTAACGCATGAATGTATCCATAATTTGTCTGCATTTTCTTACAATTATCAAGTTTTACAATTTGAATATTTCATATAAGGCACGGAAAATGTATATGCGTGGTAAACAGCACCATCTGTTATTTAAAAGCGTAACACTGTTCAAGCTAATGAGTTAACATAGGTTGAAATCTTAGATACCCCACTTATATTTTGGACCAGGAAACGGTGGCGGCACTATAGCGGCGTGGTCCAAAAGCTCAAATTTAAGCGTTGCCATTGCCTCTTATGGACGTGGTTTATCTATATTATATATAATCAATGTCCTAGTAGTACACGGATATAACATATCCCAGTAAACAGATGCTTATCAGCTATTGTTCTATGACAGTTTAATTTGACGTTTTATGCAATTTGTAGCAATTACAATAGTTGCGTATATTCTAATGCTGAAATGAGCGATATGGTGTTCATGTACGATCGTGCTAATGGGAATTCTTTACAAGCACGTCGCTTCCATGCTGAAACGTTTCCTGATCGCCAACTGCCTTCGCATGTGATGTTTCAGACGGTGTTTCAACTACTAAGAGAAACTGGTTCGTTTGAGAAGCGGTCTTGTGATACTGGACGGCAGAGAATAGCATGTACTCCACAGATAGAAGATCGATTTTTGAATATTATTGATCCCGAAAAATCCCGAAACTAGTGTTAGAAGACTTTCGACTCAAGTGGGTGTAAGCAGCAATCTTGTTTGGAGAACTCTTCATGAGCAACTTCTATACCCCTACCATATCCAACGGGTACAAGCCCTTACTGCTCCGGATTATCAAGCGAGAAGGGCTTTCTGTGAGTGGTTTTTGCGAACAGCTGCTGATCGGCCAGATTTCGCTGATAACATCCTTTTCACTGATGAAGCTGGTTTTACTAAAAATGGAATATTTAATTTTCACAACAATCACGTTTGGTGTGACGAGAATCCTCATGCTACCGTTGAAGCCAGGCACCAGCAACATTTCTCTCTAAACATCTGGTTAAGCATGATAGGGGAACAGTTGTTAGGACCGATTGTTTTGCCACAACGCTTAACAGGTCCTGCATACCTCGAGTTCTTGGAAAATACTTTACCTGAACTTTTGGAAGATTTACCTATAAATCTAAGACTGAACCTCTGGTTTATGCAAGATGGAGCTGCACCGCACTTTACGGGTGTTGTTAGGGAACATCTTAACAATGAATTTCCTGGGAGATGGATAGGGCGAGCAGGTCCCATTGCTTGGCCTCCAAGGTCTCCCGATCTAAACCCGTTGGACTTTAGTATTTGGGGTTATTTGAAAAGTTTAGTGTACGCAACACCGGTAAACGATCTTCCAGAGTTGCGCCAACGAATAGAACAGTGTTGCCAGATAATACGAGAAAAACGCTTGTTTTTTGAAAGAGTGCGCGCTTCCTTTGAAAGCAGATGTAGATCCTGTGTCATTTTGAACATCTTCTTTAGTTATAATCTATTTTATGTTAAAATGCAATCTTAATAAAAACCGCTAAAGCAAAACTTATTCTGCAATTGCGATAAAATCGCTGTTATCTCGTAAACAGTTAATTTGTGGACATATGTTTATTATGACTTTTAACTATCAGTGCGGAGTCCGGGGTTCAAATCTCGCTCTGGTCAATTACGATAATCGATTTTTTCCGGAGTCGTAGTGTTGATTAGGAGGGAGATCTGTTTCTGCGGGGGCGTGATAAGCTAAAGACATAGCTTAGGCATTACCACCCCTACAAAAAAAAAGAAGAAAAACCTTATTTTCGATCGTACTACATGCCCTTAAAATCTTTAAACGATGTTTCAAAACATCCTGTACTCATTGTATTATCATTATCATTGTATTATTATTGCATAGTATTTAAAAACGTAACACAATTACATGCTGTTTCGCTCAAAGATATTCAATAAATGAATAGTTTATTTAGGAATTAATAATAAGAAAACGTATTTACCACATCCCTTTTGCTAGGCGAAATTAAACACGTGCAGTTCTTGGAAAAAAGTATTAGAGAACCCAATGTAAAAGATTTATCGTTCTGAGAATTGTCGGTTGTCGATCTACATTAGGAATTACTAGGAATTTTTTACTAATAGAAAGGATAAGAAAAAGCTTAAATATGCAATATATGCAATCATTAATTAGTGTTAATTAACTTCAATTAGTGTAATACGTCTACATATAGACTATAACCAATTTACATTGTATTAATAGCTTGACTATGTCCAAACATCACTTCTGATTCGTGTAGAATATCACGTGATTTTTACACGAATGAAAGACTATTAATCATCACCATTATTCAGTCGGTAAATGAATTATTTATTTTTCGCCTCCGCCTTTATAATACACGCTAAACAAATACATCAAAGAGTCACCCCAGTCGATGGGCATCATTTATTAAACCAGTGCCCATTTCCGAAAATGGGCGAAAATGTATATATACGCAACGCGACCGGTCTGACGCCCGAAAATTTTTCATCGGGAAAATTTTGTTTACATAACACTTCCGTCGGGCCCGGGGACGCTTCGCTCATACGCCACGCGGAAATAATTTCCCCACGGCTCCATTAGAGTCATTTTCGGAGCGAACAACGCCGCGGCAACATTATTAATTCCCCTATTTTCCCAGCGAGGGGGCGCTGGCGTTGTTGTTACGTTCGAAAAGGGGGTTATTGTAAAGCTATATGGAATGTTGTCGAATCGCTTCCGCTATGCTTTATACATTAATGACGTCTAATAAAGTTTTCTTTTTTCTTCTTTGCTCGCTTTTTTCGTCCACGTATATGTATGTACACGTTACAGTTTGATGTGCGTTTCAAATTGATCGATTTTTGGTTGGCGTTGAATGGAAATGACGTATATGAAAAATCCATAATGTACGGTATAAAAAGTTAAAGCGGAACTACGCAATTTATTTATGCAAAAATACACACACACCGTATGTCATGCAATCATTTACATGTCAGAATTTTACGAACCTAGCGAATTTATTAAATATATGCTCATGTAAAAATATTTTTGTAAGGAAATTTCTTTAAAAAGTCGCCAAATTACAAATAGTTGAATTACGGAATAACTTTTAAATATACTTTCGTCCTGCATTTGTACACTGAGAAAAATGGGCTAAGTAAAGTGCTTACTTGATAAAAAATTATTTACAGTAGATAAAGTTTTACTTGGAACTATTCTCGTTCATTAATACCTGCAACTAAACCCAGTTTCCTGAATGCAAGATGTTACAGTAAATAGAGCTTTTATTAACGGCTATTACACAGCGTACCTGACAAATTTGTGGTAAGTAACGTACTACTTATGACTACTGGTACTATATCTAACTACAGCACATGCTTAGTAGAAGTAACAACAATGCTATTAAACTCATGTATTTTCTTAAATAGGTAACAACTTGCTACAACTATGATTATTTGAGTTTTCCTGCCACCCCCGTGATTGTTTTGCTATTCCTGATTGGCTAATGCGGCGGGGTAATGAAATAGTCCCCGAGACGGCTACGCGCGCAGGCGCGGGCTAGCGTCAAGTAAGAGTTACGGACGTGGGAAAAGGTCGTCGAAAAAGGGTGGCCAAGGAGTACGGCCATTGTAGGCCAGTTGGAACGCAAATATATTAAAAATACCCTGGTGGGTTAACTCAAGGCCCCATCCGTATAAAGAATCCCAGCGAAAGAAGAAGTACCGAGCCTATAAGCAATCGGATGTTTCAAGAGCGCAGTTTTAAACCACGTGGTGGGATATTTGAATTCCCCATCATTGTGATATCTGCACCTGCTGGTGAAGTTAAAGTGTGGATACCGTCGCTAGGTGAGTGACAGTCTAAGTGCTACCTGCAGTTAGGGATACCTCGACGAAGTAGCCGTTTTCAAGGCGATCACCGGACATAACCGCCACCTACGGCAACAAAGGATCAACTCGCCGAGACAACGCCCAGTGGAAAGAACCAATACAAACCGCAAGTTTACCGCCTAGGGATATTATTTTTTTTGTTTGTTATTAGTTGTAACTTCAAAGCCATATTTCTCTTTGTCCTTTGTTTAGATTTCAATAATTTCAATAACTAAATGACGTTTCAAGGAGGCCCCATTTACCTTATCTTTTATTATTGCTTTGTTCATTTTCTTTTTCATTATTAAGGAATATATTTTATGAGTCATTACGTTGTAAATTGTTTAAAAAAAAAACTGTTGTTAAAGTGAAACCAATATCTTTCATTCATATCAGGTAGTCACTGTGTTTGTCCTATACAAAATAAAACTAATACTAATAATACTGCTTTTTTTCTTAAGTAATAAGTATTATGTACCATCTTTAGCAAAATAAATGCGAATTTAATCTTGAATTATTAATGCAATCTAAACTACAGCACACCGAATAGTAATTAAAAATTATTTGCAAACAATTTTAAATTACGCATTGCTCGGTACGCAGTACTTATAGTTGCGGTTGCATAAATAATCGAAGATTTGCGGAACTTTTTTTTTGTGCTTTATCAGTTATTCACACAGGGTACACAGTAAGCCACTTAATAAATATTCACTAAACTTCCTCGTATCCTACACTACCTATAGTTGAACAACAAATTTAAGGTAAGTATATTGTATATTTATAGCAAACCATTACCTTCTATATATCAGGTATTTAGTGAACGTGCATTTATGATACTCTTTTCTTATCACAAGTAATCTAAATAGCTTATATTAATTATGAAGGTGTGATAGCTGTTATAGAATAGTTCACTCACAGCAATACACCTACTACTTGACAAGTGCAAACCTTTGCTTACTTCAACTACATATATTCTTTGGCTTAACTACTTTTAATTATTAAACTTCAGAAATATTTACTCTTAATATTATATCTCATTTCTCTCTACAGAAACACCTACGCGCTTGACACCGTCGCATCGTTTTTTCTTTATGGAAAAAAAACTACAATATTAGCATTCAAAAAGGTTCGGTTATCGATTACCAAGTACCAACCGAACAAATCCATTCGTGAGGGGATGTCACATCACATTTCCGAGTATTAAAACCACCGAAGCTGACATTTAAAAATTACGTATCACCGTGAAACTCACGAGATGTGCCAAGTTCATTCTTTTGGCGCAAACTTAGTCAGTCACGTATACATCTACAACAATATTTTTTAGGATTTTCTTATACTTGCATACCTACTACCAATACTAATATTGCTTCATTGTTAATGGGCAATTTGCTTCACAATCGATGTATACAAATCATAAGTTCCAACACCGTAATATAGTAAAATGATTACAATTAATTTTCCAAACAATTTCTCAAAAACAAACATTGTATTCGAAGGGAATTAATTGTTTGTCACGTACACATTGCACTCAATAAATTCCAGAAAATCGATCAAATTCATACAATGCGGTAAACAAATGTGAACTTCTAACGCCTATATTAAAAACACATGTATTTATATTATATTTTACTGGGAGAGATTTTTCATTCTTCGGGATGTCTATTTAGTAACTTTTGTCGTATTCCCCTCAAACTAGACAAAATAACGGTATCTTAATGTCAGTTAGCGATATCTCAAAATTGAAGTTGGCTTCCCTGTTAGCGATAACAATCGAAGGCTGTTTACTGGAAAATTTAGTTTGAATCCTCATTCTGCCTGATTAAATTGTACTGTACTAAAGAAAATAAAATTTTGAAATCCCGGGCATTTTGTTCTGAAAAACAGAGCAATATATAAAAAGAAAATTATAAAGTTAATTGAAATTTTGAATATTAAATTGAATTTTATATGAAAACAGTTATAATATTGTATTTTGCTGAAGTTCAACATTAAAAACTTTAAATTTCAGGCATTTGTTCCGGAAAACAGAGCAATATATTTATATCTAATATGTTCTTTTGTGTCCTCATCATACCTATTTTGGATAATGTCATAAAATAATTTGTAAATTATTCCGGGATAAAAGAATATGCTGCATTGTGTACACATATTGAAATGCTAATTTCGGAATCGATTGCATGTTAATCCTATACAGTATACACGGTTGTAGGTTACAAAACCCTATATCCTAATATCCTATAGTGATATAACATTACGTACAAGTCTACAATTATAGGTTAGCATTTGGTATATCATGACATACATACCTACTAATTAGTGTAAACGTATTGGTACTAATACGGATGTCTAATTATATAATTGAGATCGACACTAATAATACGTATAATCGGCTTGTTGAGCACTGATATTCGCTTTTGAAACACAACTTACTGACTGAAACAGGTCCATATATTATGAATGTGGCACCAGAGACACCTACCCAAGTAAACACAAATTATAAAGCTACACGCGTAGCTTTCACGGCGGTTTAACTATAACTAACAGCTTCTTGCGGGTTTCGCCGTGTGTCAAAACTTTCGCTCGACGTTTCGCTGTTCATACTGACAGCTTCTTCAGGATAACTGAATTGATTCTCCATGGTCCGACATTCTTCTTATATACGCCCCTGGTGCATCCAACCGTGTAGTTTCCGCTCCATTGACCGTGACGGTTCGTAGTAGGCTCTTCCACGTGTTGGTAAGGTGGTACCCTTCTTCACGGTTTTATTCTTTTCTATTTCTATGGCTTCCCTGATGAGTCTTTTCCCGTAGTTCTTGGTGGTAGTTATTACTTTTACATTCTTGAAATCCATTTTGTGTCCGGTGTCGTGCATGTGTTCTGCCACCGCTGATTGCTCGGTGCTTCTTAATCTTGCGTCCCTCTCGTGTTCTTTTATTCTTATGTCGATGGCTCTTCCTGTTTGTTCGACGTAGCACTGTCCGCATTGGCATGTTATCTTGTAGATACCTTCTGTGCGCCCCTTGGGTATCTTATCCTTTGCGGTCGGTAGATACTGCTGGATCGACGTTGCAGTCCCGAAGCGTACTTGTACGTTACGTTTCTTCAAAATTCGGCCTACTTTTTCGGTGACTCCTGCTATGTAAGGTAAACACGCCATCCCTCTTCGTGGTTCTGTAGTTTTCTCCAGTGTCGTCTTCTTCTTAGTGGCTCTCCTTATGTCGATGTCAGTGTAACCATTCTTCTTTAGTGCTTCCTCCAAATGTATCTTTTCACTGGTAAGATGTTGTTCGTCACTGATGGTTTCGGCTCTGGATAGCAATGTTTGTATTAATGTCTTCTTCTGCATCGGATGATGGTGAGATCTTGCATGCAGATATCTATCGGTGTGCGTCTTCTTTCTAAATACTGCGTGCTGTAGCATTCCCTCTTTTGTTTTCTTGACCATAACATCCAGGAAAGGGAGATTTCCATTTTGTTCTTTCTCCATGGTAAACTTGATGGCTGGGTGCTGTGAGTTTATGTGTTCCAAGAACTGTTGTAGTTTTCTTCTCCGTGTTGCCATATTACAAAAGTATCGTCGACATATCGCAGCCAACACTTGGGTTTCATATCGCTGGAACTTAGGGCTTCTTCTTCAAATGCTTTCATAAACAAGTTGGCTATTACAGGTGATAAAGGACTTCCCATTGCTGTTCCGTTCTTCTGCTCGTAGTATTTTCCTTCATACAAAAAGTATGTCGTGGATAAGCACAGTTTCACTAATTCAATGATGTCTTCTTGTAGTCCAAGTTCTGGAAGCAAGGCCAGTGCGTCCTCCGTGGGTATGTTTGTGAATAGCGATATAATGTCGAAACTTACTAAAATGTCTGTAGGTTCAGTCTTCAGCGTAGACAGAATATCCACGAAATGTTTCGAATTCTTCACATACGTTGCAGTTTGTCCGGTATATGGCTTTAGTAAGTTAGCTAAATATTTCGACAAATCGTAGGTCGGTGATCCATGAACATAGCAGGAGTCACCGAAAAAGTAGGCCGAATTTTGAAGAAACGTAACGTACAAGTACGGTTCGGGACTGCAACGTCGATCCAGCAGTATCTACCGACCGCAAAGGATAACATACCCAAGGGGCGCACAGAAGGTATCTACAAGATAACATGCAAATGCGGACAGTGCTACGTCGGACAAACAGGAAGAGCCATCGACATAAGAATAAAAGAACACGAGAGGGACGCAATATTAAGAAGGACCGAGCAATCAGCGGTGGCAGAACACATGCACGACACCGGACACAAAATGGATTTCAAGAATGTAAAAGTAATAACTACCACCAAGAACTACGGGAAAATACTCACCAGGGAAGCCATAGAAATAGAAAAGAATAAAACCGTTAACAGAGAAGAAGGGTACCACCTTAGCAACACGTGGAAGAGCCTACTACGAACCGTCACGGTCAATGGAGCGGAAACTACACGGTTGGATGCACCAGAGGCATATATAAGAAGAATGTCGGCCCATGGAGAATCAGTTCTGTTATTCTGAAGAAGCTGTCAGTATGAACAGCGAAACGTCGAGCGAAAGTTTTGACACACGGCGAAACCCGCAAGAAGCTGTTAGTTATAGTTACAAATTATAATCTGGTCATAATCGTCACAAATTCGCCATTTATAGTAAGTTAAAAAGCCAGATTTTGCCTTTTATGCCCCTCATATAAATAAAAGTGAAAAAAGGTAATATATTGCACATAATATTCTATTAAACATCTCAAATGAAAACAATTGAATAAAAATAATAAGAACTCTTGAAGGCCCTTTGAGGCTCTTGGCTTCTCAGCCGTACTGCCGGTTAAAAATTAAATAAACTTTAAATAAAATTTACATAACAAGAAACTAAATAGCAGCTACTATAAAACTAACTAGTTTCGGCTAAAAGCCATCATCAGAGCCATGTCAGAATCAAATGCAGAAGACAAAACAAATTAGATTACAGATATAGATGAACATATTAGACGTTAATTAAACAAATTTTCAAAAACTATAAAAGGAATAAAACAGAAACAGGTTCAGAAACGCAACACGAGAAGAGAAAATCGCGTTGTATTTCTGAACCCCGTTTCTGTTTTATTCCTTTTGTAGTTCTTTTAATTTAGTTTTAATCTTTAAAATTTGAAATGCTGTTATTATTATAACTTTTATTGAAATAATATGTAGTAAACTGTGCAAAAAACGATTAACCGATTCGATAAGTACCCAAGTAGCACCAAATATTTATGAAACATGTATCATATATTTTTATGTTGGTAAAATGTTAAACCCACGTTCTAGAAATATTTGGTGCTACTTGGGTAATTAAAACGTACATTATTTCCTGGTAAATTAAAAAATATTGCGTTCCATTTAAGTTAATCAAGTTCCCTAATAGCCAAATTAAAATTCCCCGTCAAAATTTTTAGTGATTTTAACGTAAAGGCATTAAAATAACTATTGATGTGATACAGAATGGTGGGTATTTTTATGCTTTAAAGTTACTAAGAATAATTGCGGGAAATTTAAATTTGGCAATTAGAGTTAGGTATAGCCACTTAAAATTCTTATTTGACTAGTTTTAATTTCGGTACACCCTGTCTAAGATAGCAAGATTGTTATGATCGGATTATATGGTCTGTTATTAAACTTCACTGTAAATTTCGCTTACATAACTTAAATGCTTCTTAAGTATTTGAAACACGAAAATTAGGTTAGATTTTCAATTTTCACAAAAAATTATAAACCTTATTAAAACAGACATGTATTTTGATTGGAGAATCCAAAAATGCAATAATATGGAGGGGGTTCCATTTAAAAAAATAACACAACTTTAATACTTTAAGGTTTTTGGAACACTCTGTGTAATGTGCATATATGTACCATGTGATTCAAAATGATTGTCGTAAGAAAAAAACTGTTTCCGGAAAAATTTCTCTATACTTATTACCAATTTAATGAGCGAAGTTAGCTACATACAAATTTCATACATTAAATAAATTTTCTTGACATTTAGCGACATTGGCGTGCGTGTTGTAGTATCTTTCGATTATTTATCTTATAATTTTTTTCAAATCGTTTATATTTACATCTAATATCACCAACAATAGTATTTCTGAATACTGTAAGAAAATAAGGGAATTTATCTGTGGTAATAGCTCAACAAACAGGTAAAAAATCAATATTAACATTAAGTGAAATAGTTTATTACATTTTACAATTTTATAGGCTTATCATACACTTCAGCGCAATGAGCTGTCAAAAGAAAGTTACATTTTCATCCCTATAAAGTTTCTACGGTGCAGGAATTATTACCATTAAATCACGATAGGCGATTGGAATATTGTCATTGGTTTAATAACAATTTAAGGGACGATGACTTGCTAAACAAATCATTTTTTCTCGGATGAAGCCTGGTTTTATCTAACAGGCTATATCAATTCACAAAACTATCGTATCTGGTCTGCAGAAAATCCACACGAATTTCGAGAAACGCGATTGCATCCCGTAAAAGTTGGAGTTTGGTTAGCTAAGTCCAGGCAACGAATAATAGGGCCAATTTTCTTCGGGGAAACTGTAGCAGCCCAACGTTACCAACAGATGTTGGAATTGTTTTATTGCAGAGTTACAAGAAAATGAGCTTGAAGCAGATTATTTTCAGCACGATAATGCTCCAGCACATACTGCTCGACAAACCTGCCAATATCTTCAACAGTTTTTTGCTGACAGGGTAGTTAGAGCACAAAGATGACCATCAAGATCGCCTGATCTAACCCCATTAGATTACTTCATGTTTGGCTATCTAAAAAATAGGATCTATAGAAACCGCATGCATACCATAGAAGAACTGAGAGATGCAGTTGCGTCACTTAATAATTATACTAAATTGTATGTTATAATTTAAAGTAATAAATAAATTTAGTTAAACACCAGTTAGTATTGAATTGTAAAATCATAATTTAGTAAAGTTAAATTAATTACATTTCATTTTTACAAGCAGAAACACCAATCCATAGCCGTTTATATAATGCGAGTTCAAATATAGGTTACGTTTTCCTTATTTATGACAGATCCGTTTACTTTCTTGTGTTCCAACACTGACTTAGTTCAAACCTTCATTACAAACACGCGGCATATACCTACACCCTGTTACTATCTATAGGAGCGGATTTGACAATCATTTTGAATCTCTGTGTATATGTATATCTAAATATAATCTTTATCAAAAGCATACATAAAATAAACATTAAAGAATCATATTAAACCCATATAATATAAAAATGAAAAACAATTTAAAGAATATTTGATTTTTATATTTTTTTAATATTTTTTGTGAGATCTCTGACAATTGAAAAATGGCAATTAATAACATCTCTCAGCGCTAATAAGACATGAAGGCAATTTCATTTCTCTTCCCTCGGTTATCCGTATCTTTAAAAAAACCCTCTTGAAACATTAAACAAAAATGAAACGAATTCCTCCGCAAATAAAATAAATCATCTACGGAAAAATCTCACTCCCAACCCCCCGGAACGGAGCAACGAAAAAGAAGCATTGTGGATGGAACAATTTGAAATGCCATTCGTACAGCGCGCGATCTGGCCCTAATTTGCATTCGTATCGCGGCTTTCGGGGGGTAGTCGACGGCATATTTCTCTATTTATTCCGCAGACGGGCAGGCAGGGGCTTACCGTCGAAATTGACTTGATTACGTTCCAATTTTATTCGCTACATCCGCTCTAAATTGTTTACCCGGCCGTATTTCGTTAAATTACAAAGCGGCGAAAGGCTTAAAACGCGATGTTTATACAGTGCCCTTTCGCTCGCCGGAAACGCGCATAAATTTTAAATTTATTTCCGTTTGTCGGGAAATGTCGGAGATGGGCGCTTATCGTTAAAAATTGATCCCCGCTCTCAGGATAGCATCACCTAATTAGAACCGCAACATATCTGCATTAATTATGAATAATGTATGTAGGGGATCATTTTTGGATACATTTACGCAAATTGGATGCAAAGAAAAAACGATTTCAGAATGATGACAAACATAGTACCTAGCGCCATCTAAATTTCACTAGCGATAACTTCAGATATTAAATACCTGAAGCGATCAATGAAATAATAGATTTAAATTACAATATAATCTGATAAATATTAATATCATTAAGGGAAATCAATAGTATTAGCATTTAAAATTACTTATCCTCGCAACAGAATACAGTAATAACATATACAGTTTTTGATTTATACTAAAACTGCGCTTCCATTCTCTAATTTCCATACATGAAAGGCATACATCTAAGTTATAAAGAAAATACATATCAGATGGCGCAACGTGTAGCTTCTATTGATATTTGAATTTGAAAATTTGACACGATTTTGCTATCGTTTTGCCTGGTTTTACTATAAACTTGCGTTGCTCAAAGAGTATCCCGTTTTTAATTTATTTATATGTATATATGAACTTTTCTTATTTTGAAAATTTGCTGTTTTCATTTCAATACATACATACCACTATAAACGCCATGATAACGGCAAGCGTGCGTTCACCCAGCAAACAATGAATAATTCCTAAATTTTACAGACAAAAAAATGCAAATTTAAACATTTACCATCATTAAAATGCATTTGCTGGTAATTTTTTATTCACTACACCTTAATTTTCTTTTAAAAATCAATTTATAAAAATCAGAAACGACTAGTCAATTTTTAGTTGAACGCACCTTTTTGTGACGTTTCTATAAGCCTTGCAATTTTTGGTGATAAACTCAACTTTAGTGAAATGTCAAACGGCCATCAAATTTCCCCATTCCAATAAACGCCGAAAGAATCCGATACATAAATGTCGCGTCTTCGACAATCATCCAGCGTGGCACATTTAATTAAAATGCATTTGTAACTTCCGGCTGTCAGTATCAATCAAAAATATCAATATAAAGGTGTTAATGAAGTGGAACCGTTGTCTGCCACCTTGGCATTCGTTTTTTTGACACGTGCTGCGAAAAGAACTAGTTTCGTCGATAATATTAATTTTAATCGCGAAGGGAATGTGAACGGGAAAAATGGTATTGCTACGCTTCGGTACTTTAAAAAGAACCCGCTACATCAGATTACTAGCAGCCTGTTGCATATTGGTGCCATTGCTCTATTTGCTAGCGACTTCTTCGAAAAATGCGCAGGGAGTCTTGTTAAGATCGGCAGGAGGGGCGGAGAAGTATCGTGAGCGACCAAAACTAGTCGACGGCTTAGGTAATTTCGAACCGAGGGACATCAAAGTGATCGATGGACCTGGGGAGAATGGGAAACCTCATCACCTACGTCAAGATCAACAAAACGACGCTGACCAGTCAGAATCACAGTATGGGATGAATATTGCTTGTTCCGATGAGATTTCCCTGGACCGTAACATCTTAGACACCCGATTAGAAGAGTGTAAACATTGGGATTACCCTACAGATCTTCCATCAACGAGTGTTATAATCGTCTTCCACAATGAGGGGTGGTCAGTGTTGTTACGAACGGTGCATTCGGTTATAAATCGTACACCCGCAAATTTGTTGAAAGAAGTCTTGTTAGTGGACGATTTCAGTGATAAGGAGAATCTAAAAAGCGGGCAGTTGGAGAAATACATCGCTAGATTCGACGGGAAAGTGCGGTTAATTAGAAATACACAACGTGAAGGTTTGATACGGACCAGATCGAAGGGTGCCATGGAGGCGAAAGGTGAGGTTATAATGTTTTTAGACGCGCATTGTGAGGTTAACCTCAATTGGTTGCCGCCATTGTTAGCGCCGATCTATCGCGATCGTAAAACCATGACGGTTCCTGTTATTGATGGGATCGATCATAAAACTTGGGAGGTTAGGCCGGTTTACGGGGATGACAGGCATTTCCGCGGGATTTTCGAATGGGGTATGTTGTACAAAGAGAACGAGGTGCCGCAGAAGGAATTAGCGACGCGAAAACACAATTCGGAACCGTATAAAAGCCCCACTCACGCCGGCGGGTTATTCGCAATCGATAGGCAATATTTCTTAGAGATCGGGGCATATGATCCAGGTTTATTAGTTTGGGGCGGGGAAAATTTCGAATTAAGCTTTAAAATCTGGCAATGCGGCGGTAGTATTGAATGGGTGCCGTGTTCGAAGGTGGGCCACGTCTATCGTAGTTTCATGCCGTACAATTTCGGAAATTAGCGAACAAAAAGAAAGGACCCCTGATTACGATTCAATTACAAACGTGTCATCGAAACGTGGTTCGATGAGAAATACAAAGAGTATTTCTATACTCGAGAGCCTTTGGCGCGATTCTTGGACATGGGGGACATTTCCGAACAGGTGGCCTTGAAAGAGCGTTTGAATTGCAAGAACTTCCAGTGGTACATGGACAATGTCGCGTATGACGTTCTGGATAAATATCCGGAACTACCTCCAAATATACATTATGGGGAGCTACGTTCCGGAGCTGTGGGCAAATGCTTAGACACGTTAGGTCATGGACCTCCAGCTTTAATGGCGATATCTCATTGCCACGGTTTTGGAAACAATCAATTGATAAGACTGAACGCGAAGGGACAACTCGGTGTTGGTGAACGTTGCATCGAAGCCGATGCCCAAGGAATCAAATTAGCTTTCTGTCGTTTGGGTACCGTCGACGGTCCATGGTTATATGACGAAGATACTCACGTCTTATTGCATCGTGTACATAAAAAGTGTATGGCTTTGCATCCGCAAACGTCACAGCTATCGTTGATGCCATGCGATGTTAACAATACTTACCAGCAGTGGTATTTCAAACAAATAACCGTTAAATATACTAAATAAGCATGTATTGGTGAGAGAATTAAATGATATTCCTACATTTCTCTGTAAATAGGATTCTCAAAAAGCCTTGATCCAAAATGTAAACATTTTTGGAGCTGTTATAAGATCTGTTTAAGTATTTGAAATACTTAACAAGGTAATTGCGCGTTTACCTACTTTTAGGACAATCTGTATAATGATAAACTTAGTTTCCCAAGCAACGAACCACTAGCGGTGGACGAAGGGAGATGCATGGTGAGTTGCCCATCGTTACATCACCCGATTTTATATCGGTATATCATGGCCGCTACAGATCTAGACTTTTTGATAATTCTGTAGATACTACCCCATCATTCTATGCGAAACCATTTTTTTTTTTTTAATATTTATTTACGGATATGGGATCTTTGTAAAATAAAATCATTTATTTTTGATATTTTTATTAGTTTTTTGAAATCCCTAATGTATATACATAGGTAAATTTGTTTGGTTTTGGGTTTCCATTAATATCATTTGTAAATAATATGTGTCTTACGCTAAGGGCAAACAACATACTACTACTATTAATGATTAAGTGAAATTCGACTGGTCATTCACGGTTGGATGTAAAATAAATAAAAGACATTTTTATACGGCTTTTGTATTTTAACGATATCGGTAATGTTAAAAGGAGTGTTATAATTAATTTGGCAAACATTTTTTCTTATCGTTTCATACGTAAAATTTCTGACTATTTCGATAGTGTAATATTTAATTTCATTTGTTAATAGCAACAATGACTTGTGCCTTTTTTGTATCAAATAATGTCACTGTATATACTATTGTATAACGATAAGTACTTATATGATATTTTTATAAGAAAATATATGTAAACTGCGAAAAACTGCTTTGTTTTTTATTTGAATTTCTTATAAACATGAAAACCAGGTAAGTGTGATTCTTTCTACATACATAATACTTTTGTAAGTAATTGCTCTTAAATGAAAAAAAATAAATTATATAGGGACCTGTTTCCACGGATGGAGTTGACAATAGATGAAATGGGCAAAAAAAATGAATTGAAATTTTATATTTGGGAAATAAGTCCTGCTTGATCTAAAACTGATTTATTCTTTGCTTTCGAGTTTTTGAAATGTAGTAGGCTTTTGCAGCTGAGTCAAAACTCTGAAACGAAAACATTTCAGGTAAAATACTGTTTGTGTCTGTTTGCAAGTTGCCTAGATATTTTGTCATCTCCTACAGTTTCTTCTTGAAGGGATGTAATGCCTAATACTTTCACAAAAACTATTCCAGTTTTTGAATAAGAGTAGTGTGTGTTTTCGTTGACTTTGGGTTTTTTTTAATAATTAACTAAATTTTATAAAGAAATTTCAATAAATGTTTAGCAAAAGAACTATCCTTTGGATAGAACCTCATTCCTATGGTACAAGTTTTTGTATTTCTTTGAAAAAAAGTAAAATTAATAACAAATTGATTCTCTGCTATTTTGGTATTATACATGTTAGGTTTGGGTGATTTTTAAACACGTTTCCAATATTATAAGTGTATTGAACTATAAAATAAGTACAAACAGCGTTACAAAATACAAAAACTTCTCTTGACCGTTAATTTCATTATTATGAAGTTGTCTATTTTTGTTTTTACTACTGCCAACTGCTAGTATTTCTTGTCAACTCCTAACAATACAAGCCTTAACTGATGGTGTCAACAAATTTATTTACGGTAAACAAAATTATCTAATTTGATGTCTTAAAAATGATTGTTTTAGAAGAATGACCCGTATAGTGAAAAATGCCCCTATAGAAAATATATGTTTTCCATAAAAGCAAAAATAGAATATTTATCACATATTGGCTTAAAAAATCTGGGGTAACGCTACATTAAAAGATATATGTCTCAAAAAAGTTGTTTTGATCAGTAAAAGTGTGTAAAAAAAAAATATTGAAGTTAAATAGGCATGGCTCATCAGCTAGCGAATTATGAAATTGATAAAAAAAACCTTAAGTGTCTAAATATTATTCTCAACAAGTTTCTTGGAATCTTTGGTATTTCCTTCTATCAGATTTTCATCACATAGAGTCGATGAGTATAACAAAAGAATTAAAATACCTAGCACTTAACTAATTTTTCTTTAATAAAATTATCTTCGATTATTATTATAGAATTTCCAGTGTTGGCTTCTCTTGGCTTTTATTCTTTTCATTCCCATTTTTTTTTTTTAAACTTCAATATTTATATCTACTCCTATAATATTTAAATCTTAAATCTATATTTTAGTGGAGGACTTTGGTAGTCAAAATTTTAATAAAATCGGAGCTGTAGTTTTTGATTGCTATTACGTACTCTCTTAATTTTTTTTTTTTTATAGAACAGTGTTTAAAACAGTCTTTAACAATTTGTTAAAGAGTAATTAATTGAGTTACTAACAATCACTTGTAAATGTAAAATTAATATTGAACTAGATATATTTTGAGAAAAACAAAAAGCAGATATAATATTTTTTATTTTTATACCGTTTCAAAATTAGTTATTTTCAAGATATTGCTGGTTGGCTTTCTGGCCTTTCCCCTAAATACTTCGTAAAAATTTCAGGTTATTAAAAAAGAAAAACCAAAAACTATTAAAAATGATTAATTAAATATATTTTCTAGAAAAGGTAAACAGAATTTTGTATAGATATGTCAGTTACGACCATCTTTCGTAACCCAGGTAGCAGAATCACGTAAAATGACGTTTAATAAACGTTGATATCACGTATTAGACGTAATACGTACAATATAACATAGAAATTAGAAAATAAACTTAACATAAATATCTAAAATTATTCACAAAAAAAAAGATTTTTTTTTTAAAAAGTTTTAAGTTAAAGTGTAAATAAGGATAACGAAAAAACTGGTATATTACTCAACCACGTGTAATAAAAAGTATCGGCTTACTAGTTTTGGCTAAACAGGTATCTTCAGAGCCATGTTAAATTCGGTGTAGGCAACACATATGGCTCTGAAGATGACTGTGATGGCGAAACTAGTAAGCCGATACGTTTATTACCTGTGATAATATCCTGTAATATATCAATCTTTCATTATCCTTTAGTATTATTATAGCAATAGTATTGTAATGATGAATAAAAATTGCATAATGTTCTTCATATTTTTTTTTTGGTGTATTTACTACAACAACCGCCAACGGTTTTAATTAATTATTTATTTTCAAATCAATTATAAAAACAAATTTACTATAATCTTATTATTTTTATCTTATCACTCACAAAATAAAAAATAATTTAATTATATTAATTGCAATTTCATTTTTATTTAATAGTTTTTACCTAGGATGAAGGCTGGAAATTAGCTTAAAATCGGTGGTGACAGAAGTACATTATACAAGTTTTATTACGTATATTTGGAGTTCGCCTTAATCAAAAAAAAAAAACGCTTTGAAAAGATAAATCTCTAATGTTATACATTTTATCTTTTCAAAATGTATTTTAAGATTTATTATTAATTAAAACAACCTGTTAAAAAAGATAGATTAAACTTACTTCAGACTGGAATCACATGCAAATTTCCACTTGAAAAAAAAGGCTAACCTGATTATTTATACATTTCAAACGAGGCTTATTCGATTTGAACAATAAAATAAATATTATCTCATTACTTATATAATACATTCTCGGCGATTTTTCCTCTACATCTGCTCAAATTATAATATCTAGATTTAGGTACTTCAAATAAACACATCTTCGGTATCTCAACACCACGCAAAAGAAATTCTCTCTTTCAACAATTCCATTTTATTACCAAACGTGTTATTTAAAACGTCAAAATTCCAAAGAAGTACGAAGAGGTTAGGAATGTTGGTAAGACAGGAATTTGTAAATGCAAGAAAATCTAAATAGTTTTTTTTTGTAGAATTAAATATTTAGAGATGAATTCGAAGAAACGACTATTTATGTTTTAAAACATACGACCAACTCTAAATTCTTCCAGTGATTGAGTACGACGTACAATTTTCTAATAATTGTTAACGTAGTTGATGTAAATATTTCTTCTATGTTGGATTTAAATTAGCTTTTGCGTAAATGTAAACGATTAGATAAATACTTTTACCGGTTTATTTTAATAGAAGATAATTCACAGTGAATTAAAACGACAATCATTCCAAACTAACCGTCGGCTAGAGTGAGTAGTCATCAACACGTCAAAAAATAAATTGGGAAAAAAAAAGACTATAAAACAAAATGAAACCTGTTAGAGAAAACAGATCCCTACCTGTATTAATCATATTGGAAGTTCAGACATTGACAGATAGATGTCGCGCAAATACTGCAATTGACATATTTATATTATTCCTGTCGATAATAAATCAAGTAATGTAAACAGCAGTAAATTTCTGCAAAAGTTTATTATATAAAGTGTAACGGGCAATTCGGGTTATACAGAACAAAAAGTAAAAACCGGGAATCGTAAGATTCTGCTCAATGTACTTGTCGGCGAGTGTGTTACATATTTTTTTTGTGTGTACCATTTTTAAAAGCTATTTTCGAAGCGAATGAAAGCAAACTCGTAGTCAATGTTGAGTTACAATGTCTGAGGGTACGTTGCGGAAATGTTACACAAACAAATCTTGAATCTTTACGCGGTGCAAATTTAGATTTTGAATGCGTAATTTATGTTGGTGATCGTTTAAAAATCCATACTTCAAGAGACGCGTTTATGGTAGGTATATAACTAATTAAGTAATCACTTTCAATGAAAAGTGAAACCTTTTTTTTTTCTACATACATCGCCACTTATTGCAGCGAATATTTTACACTTAATAACACTTACCTTTTTGAAAGACAGCTGCTGTATGTACTTATATGTAGAAATGCAGATACGCGTATGAACTTGTATTATGCAAATCTACCGTACTACTCACATTCCACAGTCGTAAGTATGTATTTTTTTTTTTACATATAATCATCTGGTGTAGCTAGTAGCTATTTTTAGATGTTTTTCTGTTTTGCAATTAAATTTGTTCTGGTTAAGTGTATATGAATGTGATTTGAATGCAGATAGACAGGTTTAACGCAGGTGGAGTAAGGTTATGTTGATAAACTGAATTGTTCTTGTATAGGGATATTGAGAATGTTCAATATCTAATAAGTAAGTTAATAAGTGTAAGTGCTTGTTGTACCTATGCATTTTAGATTGTATAGATTTATACATAGTTTCAGATTATATAACATCTCATTCCACAATGTAGATAGAAGGAAGAATATATTTTTTTCCGTACGTTTTTTGGTAGAATAGACCATATTAATTTATTGTGAAGTCACGATTAAACTAAAAGTAAACTCCACTAAACAAAATGCAAACTTAAACTAATACTGTACAAAATAGATAGATAGATAGATTCTTTATTCGCCAAAAAATTACAAGCATGTGACATAGGCATCGTTAATAATATTTAATGTATACATATTAATAATAAAAAAGTAAATATAAATACACACAATGATAAAAAACAACGCACATTATAACAAATTTAACAAATAGTACAAATAAAAATGACATTGCGACGAAAAGGCTCAAGCGAAGCGAATTTCCATTATCGACTCTAAATACATCTCAATATCCAGATGTTATTCAAATAGGTTTCAAATTCATTTAGATCACAAAAGCATCCTTCAATTGACATAAATTTTAATTTTCATTTAAATTCATTTAAGGTCAAGCTTCTGATATCAGGTTTTAACTTGTTGTACAGATATGAACCTGCAAACATTAGCGATTTTCTATAAAAAGAGTGGCAATATCTGTTTAAAACTGTATTATTCCTCTGTCGGGTGCAGTGCCCATGGACACTAGTAAAAGTCGATAACATTCCAATATTGATATGCAAGTGCATTAAAAGTTTATAAATATAGATGGAAGTTACCGTCAAAATGCCATGTGTTCTAAAAGTTGTTCTGCAAGAACTATTGAAAGGTAAATCAAATAGCAGTCGTAAGATTCGCTTTTTCATTACAAAAACACGATTTATTGTACCCAAACAATAATTCCATAAGTCAAAGCAGAATACACTTGAGTAAACTAATGACATAATAGGCTGTTTGAAGCCTAACACATATGCTTTCTATTTGATAGTCCCATGTTAAATTAATATCCAAGATAATACCTAAAAATTTGCAAGTTGGGGAGGATATTATTTTTTCGCTATTAAATGAAAAATGAAGTTCAGAGGAACGTCTATATTTATTAAGAAATTTAACAAAGACCGTTTTCCATGATTTATCAGTAATTTGTTAGCAGAACACCATTTCTCAAATTCACTCAAAACTGTATCAACTTTTTTCAAAATATCAAACTTGTTGTCACTACTTACGATAATGCAAGCATCGTCGGCATACAAAAAAAATCTCTTCAGAGATATAATGTGGGAGATCATTAATAAATAACAAACAAAAAGTCGAAGGTCCCATTACGCTACCTTGTGGTGTACCTACATTGACAGGATATGGTTCAGACTTAACATTGTTTTGTTTTACAATTATCTTTCAATCGCTCAAATAAGGGATAATCCATTGATTTAAAATACCACGAATACCTCATTTGTTCAATTTTTCGGACACAAATGAGCATCTAACTGTGTTTTAACTTTTAGCTCTTGCTAGATAAAACACAAACTACAAATCTACTAACATCCATCTAGTCATAAATATGTTGAATGCAGTCTCCTATAGCAGTTTCTGTAGAATGTCCAGGCCTATAACCATACTGACTATCAGAAATAAAGTGATATCTGTCAAGATAAGGATATATTCTATTAGAGACTATTTTTTCAAAAAAAAAAAAAAATAGAAAATAAATTTAGAAGTGCAATTGAGCGATAATTTTCAATATTTGTGGGATCACCTTTTTTATGTAATAAAGAGACCTCGCTGATGTGAGAGCATTTGCCTTGCATCACAGATTCATTGATAGCACAGGCAAGAAATTCAGATAATTCATTACTACATTATCTAATTAAAGTTACAGGTATCTCATCAAGATCAGTAGATGTTTTATCAGTTAAAGTGTGAATAACTCTAAATACTTCGTGACTAGTAGTAGGAACATAAAATATTGAATGAGTGTCTAAAGCTAAAAACAGAAACAAAAAAAAAGTGGAGAAAAGCGACATTAAAAATGATAAGTTCATGTATGAAATCCTGTAGAAGTTACCTTGGTTACCAAAGAAAATTTCAAAATGACAGGAGAGCATTTGAAGCCATTTTATTCTAGTCGTGTTTTATTACACAGGTTGCCAATTATGCACTTTTTGCCTATCGACTAATTAAAAAAAATATATGTTGCCGTAAAGAGAATTAAGAGACCTTTTGCATCAATGATTACTGGCTGCTGCTGTGCCCCCAGAAATAATTTTAAATCATCAAGCCCTCATTAAAGGTTGTCAGCCTTGATATTACAATTGACAGGTTTCAGAATTTTATATAAATCACAGCAGGTAAAGATTTATTTGAGGTGACTCGTTTCAATTGAAATGACCTATATATATGTCAGTAAGCACACTGAGAATGATTGTCCTGATCCTACACTACTTTTCGCGGTGTGCAAATCAATATTTTCATCCAATCATTGTAATGAAATTAGTAATACAGCCTTTCGTTAAATTTTGCTGTTAAAATTGACATATATTCTACATAGCCGTGCGTTTCGTGTTTGAATTTCGCTTATTCAGTCATTCCGTATTATTGTTTGTCAATTTTCACCTACAGTCTTTCTCAAGACTACGCCTTCATTTCGCATTGAGAGCGTGTTTTTTTTTTTTTTGGCAAAATGCCATTTATACTGGGCCAATATAAATTTATTTTGGAGGCATACTTTCGAACTGGTGAGCGAGGAGGTGATGGGTGGTGGAGATATTCAGCTGTACTTTGTGCTGAGGAATTTATAAATCGAAGTACATATTGATAATGAAACTCTCCTTCGATACATCAATCGGGTTATCCATCACGTCAGAGGAACTGGAAGTGTTTTGAAGGGAAAGTCATCAGGTCGCCCATCAGTTCTAACCGAAAATGTGGTGGAAGACGTACATGCTCCTTTGGATCACAGTCCTGGAAAGCCATTACGTCAATTTGCACAACAAACTTGTAGAAATACACATATTAAATGGTGTTATAAAAAGTAATGTGAATTTTTTTTGTAAGTTCATGGATCAGCTCAGAAAACTGTAAAACGGAAGCTTCATTATCATCCATATAAAATTTCTGGTTTGGTGCAGCAATTACTGCTACTAGATTTCGAAAAACCTATGGAATATTGCCATTGGTTTAATGCAAATCCAAGGAATGACGATGTTTTAAATCTTACTTTTTTTTTTGACGAAGCCTGGTTCAATTTAACAGGTGATGTAAATTCTCAAAATATTAGGATTTGGTCCGCACAAAATCCTCATGTTATTCGGGAAACGGAATTGCATCCTGTAAAAATAGGGATATGGGTTGCAATGTCCAGGAGACGTATAACAGGACCGATATTCTTTGGGAATACAATAACAGCAGCTAAATATAGAGTTATATTACATGAATTCGTGGAACAATTATTTGATGATGAATTACAGCTAGGCTTTTTTCAAAATGACAATGCTACTGCTCATACAGCAAAAGAAACAAGAGAGTATTTGCAGGGGATTTTTTGATAACAGAGTTATTGACTTTGAACGTTGGCCACCTAGATCACCAGATCTTACACGGCTTGATTCTTTTTTATTTCATCATCTAAAAAAATAAAATTTATCAGAACCGCTTACATAATATGAATCAATTTAAAGAAGCTATAAGAAATGAAATAGAGAATATTACAAATGAGCAATTAATAAATGTTTCTGAAAACATGAAGAAAAGGGAAGATGCTTGCATAAATAATGGTGGCTCTCACTTTGAACACAGAATGTAAGCAGTGCAAGTATGCTAAAGAAACATGTTCCCAATTTTTTAATTTATATTATACCATGTGATTCAAAATGATTGCCGTAAGAAAATACTGTTTTCCGGAAAAATTTATCTATACTTATTACCAATTCAATGAGCGAAGTTAGCTACATACAAATTTCATACATTAAATGAATTTTCTTAACATTTAGCGACATTGGCGTGCGTGTTGTAGTATCTTTCGATTATTTATCTTATAATTTTTTTTAAATCGTTTATATTTACATCTGATATCACCAACAATGGTATTTCTGAATACTGTAAGAAAATAAGGGAATTTATCTGTGGTAATTAGCTCAACAAACAGGTAAAAAATCAATATTAACATTAACTGAAATAGTTTATTACATTTTATAATTTTATAGGCTTATCATACACTTCAGTGCAACGAGCTGTCAAAAGAAAGTTACATTTTCATCCCTATAAAGTCTCTACGGTATAGGAATTATTACCATTAGATCACGATAGGCGATTGGAATATTGTCATTGGTTTAATAACAATTTAAGGGATGATGACTTGCTAAACAAATCATTTTTCTCGGATGAAGCCTGGTTTTATCTAACAGACTATATCAATTTACAAAACTATTGTATCTGGTCTGCAGAAAATCCACACGAATTTCGAGAAACACAATTGCATCCCGTAAAAGTTGGAGTTTGGTTAGTTATGTCCAGGCAACGAATAATAGGGCCAATTTTCTTCGAGGAAACTGTAACAGCCCAACGTTACCAACAGATGTTGGAATTGTTTATTGCAGAGTTACAAGAAAATGAGCTTGAAGCAGGTTATTTTCAGCACGATAATGCTCCAGCACATACTGCTCGACAAACCCCGCCAATATCTTCAAGTTTTTTGCTGGCAAGTTCGTTAGAGCACAAAGATGGCCACCAAGATCGCCTGATCTAACCCCATTAGATTACTTCATGTTCGGCTATCTAAAAAATAGGATCTATAGAAACCGCATGCATACCATAGAAGAACTGAGAGATGCAGTTTTGTCATAAAGTACATACAGTAATAAATAAATTTAGCTAAACACCAGTTAGTACTGAATTGTAAAGTCATAATTTAGTAAAGTTAAATTAATTACATTTCATTTTTACAAGCAGAAACACCAATCCATTGTCGTTTATATAATGCGAGTTCAAATATAGGTTACGTTTTCCTTATTTATGACAGATCCGTTTACTTTCTTATGTTCCAATACTGACTTAGTTCAAACCTTCATTACAAACACGCGGCATATACCTACACCCTGTTACTATCTATAGGAGCGGAATTGACAATCATTTTGAATCTCTGTGTATTTTTGTTGCGGATCGTATGGCTATGAAAAGCATGCATTCATGATTGTCCATTCAGTACCTCGTATAAATTATGAAGAATGTCTGATATAAGTTAAGGTATGACATAAATGTGTATTTTTACAATATATATTGTTTAAAACTTCTATACCTTTAATTAAACCTGGTTGTATTTGTTATCAGAAATATACTGTTTTGAAAAATGTTGATTACGTTATTTTTGCGCGGGAGTTAGTTGAATGACTCATACCTTAGATGTAATTTTGGTGCACTACACCTGTTGTTCGGGTTGACATTAACGTATATTAAGTTGCATACGCATAATTAGACAAAAATCGCAGAATGGCCGCACGTTACTGTGTTTTATTAACTACCTTCATTCGAAACAGTGGATGTAAATATTGATATAATCTACGTGGAAAGTGGAGTAGGATCAGGACAGTCTTATTCGATCTCACGGTATATATATATATCTTTTGTAAGCGTTTTATTATAATGAATCAATACTAAATGAATATTGTTACAGGTGCAAGTGTTTTTCAAGATGTAATCCTCTTTTAATTTCCCCTAAACAAGTTGTAACATCGAAAAATCCCCCCGAAAGAAACGGAACCACGGCGAGCGTCCCAATCCGATTATCTCTCGATGGAATTTACATAAACACGTACGGAGGAGCGACCAATCGGCGCACGGCATTTTCAAATGTTCCCAGCCGGCCGCGAAGTTAAAACAAGAACTAGCCCGGTCGCTCCCCCCTATTATATCTCCAGAGGGGCTGTGAAATAAGTGATAGCCGGCCCGGTAACAAATGAACGCCAACGAAGAAGACACAATATCCACACACAGATATCTTTGTTCTAAGACGTAGCTGATGGCAACTGTTGAGGAATGTTAATTGCTGGCAGGGCAGCCGTCCGGTCCGATGGTACAGCTACTACTTGCTGCACGGCTCGGTGCTTGTCCCACTGGATCCGTTCCCACAATGCTCACTCACCTGTGCTGTGAGAGTATATTGTGTATACTATATTGTATATAAGTGTGTAATACTATATATACAGTCTGTGCCTGAAGATTATCTATTTATATGTTTTTAAAAGAGTAATTAGACACATATTATGATCTCCAAATCGGCAAACTCATCATCATATTAGAAGAAAAACTAAAGGAAACCTAGTAAGGAACTGTTGACAACTTTGTCACAATTTAATATTAAAAGAAAGCTTCTAATCTTCGCTTTAAACTCTTCTACAATCCTTTTAACACCAAACGTTCACGGTTGTGTCCTCTGTGTGATCTAAGCAAGTTGCTTCCACGGCGCACAGTGGGACAAAATACCGAAAAGCTGGCCAAAACCTAAAATGCCTTAGGATTCTAACAAAACTGGTATATTAGGGTTTTCGAGGTGATTGATTACGGAGCAGCTGTCAAATTTAATAAAAAATTGGCGAATCCAATATGGCGGATACGTTATATTCAACTATGTTAGGCTTATATAAAAACTGGCATCTGGCGGGTTTCGAGGTTACTATTTTATTACTAATAATTAAGTTCCAAGTCAAAACTATTACAAAAAGCGGCATGTCAAAAATGACAGACGTAAAACTATCCAACTACAAGTGTGCAGTTAGAAAGAATTGTTGTAAATAGGTAGATTCAAGACAAAAATAAAAGAACATACAACTTTAACTATCAGGACTCGCGCGATACTTCAACCGTCATACGCAAGAAGTGAAGAAGGTTCACCTTCTTCGGCTGAAGCTTCCGCGAGTACTAAACACGTTCATTTATTCAACAATAACAAATATAGAATACTCATAGAGTATTATTACTATCAGCATCACTGTCAAATGAGCTCTCAAGATCGCTTATATTAGATGAGAAACCTGAAAACGAATCCTCTAAAACATCCGGACATTTAATTAAACTTAACACATCAGGTGCAAATGTTTTGCGCTTCCTTCGAGATGGTGGGGCGAGGCTTGTAATTAAAGGATCTGAAGAAACCAATAACAAATAAAAAACATCTTCATTGGTGGCTGTTCGTGATGTTTTCCTTGAATGACTTCGCCGATAGTGGGCTTATGGGTAGAAGTGTGTGGGATATAATGTGCGACCCGTGCATCAAGATTTTATGGGCGTTCGCTTGCATATAAAACCAAGGATACAGAGTTACAAAAAGGTTTGCCATTTCCTGAGCATATTTATCAATAGCAGTGGTGTTGATATCAAAGCCTGATGTTATGGGCTGTAATAATAACTGCGGATCATCGAATGATCATCTTCATTCACACCAGTTATCTCCGCGGATTCTTTGTAATAGGCAAAAAACCGTCTGGCTGTATTGCCATCATTTGTTCCTACTTAATCCACAATCAAACCAAATTTTGCCTTAAATAGCGATTGAACAGCCTTTTTCTTTTTTTCTGCAATATTTTTGTTTTCAGCACGTATCTGCCATTTTTTTATATCCAACCTATACGATATATGCAGAAAGCATTCAAAAAACCTAATCCATACATGTAGTGTGGATAATTCAAATCTGTAGGTGATTACATTTGCAGGTTTCTTTTCAATAGCTTTTAGATTATTCATCTTTTTTTGCGTCACTTTACAGATGAAACATACTTGCGCAGACTTTGTATCAGCAGCTGCATTGCAAATTTTTCCGTCGACCATTGTCATGGCCATTTGATGCGTGAAGGAGAAACTTCTATTTTGTATATTGGCTTTGTCGCTATTAACTTGGATATCTGGTCTTCGATGTATGCAATTTCTTGCTGAGAGATAGCTGTTGTTTCCTTTACAAACTGCATCCGTAAGGGCCTGCAATATCTGGTTGAAGATGGACGTGGATTTTGTAATTGTAATTTAATAATTGTTTTTAAGTCTCCTGTAGTGGTAAGCAATTGCAGGGGAACAAATGAACTAATAAACATATTACTGTCTCGCATGTCTTCTGAACTTTTTTGTTTATATTGACTATGTCCAGTACTTCCGTCGCATCCCCACTTTGAAATCAATGTCATCTCCAAAGAATTTTTCTGATAAAGTTTCTATCACAGGCTTTTGTGCTTCCAGTATTCTTAAACAAGTATGATTTAAGAGTGCTTGCAATTTTACTTCTACCAAGTCGATATATATCGTGTCGTATATCTTTTTTAATAATTTCTGACAAGTCTTGAATATCCAGTTGGTTGAAAATAACGTTGACAACGTGTTCACATTTCACGGTTGAATTGGAATTTAGTTTTTCTTGCCATATTGCAAAAATACTCATCCTAGTCAGTTCCAACTTTTTGCCTTTAATAGAAGTATGTAAATAAAAATAATATTTAAAGCACGATAATACACACTAATTACTACCGTCTAATCACAACCAGAAGTAAAAGTATTTTGAAGGGAATCTAAATGCAGCTAATTTGAACTGATATTTACTTTCCTAAATTCAAATGACATTTCGACTACCAATAGTCTTTTTTTTAAATTTTCTAAAATCTTTAGTAGTTTCTATATCTTGAAAACGACTGTTGACAGTCGAAATGTCAGTAAAAAAGAAATTGTAATTTACAAAAATAAATATTTGCTTCAATTAGCTGTTTTTCGATTTCCTTTATTAATCACCCAAAAAATGAATAATTTCAATAATATTAAGATTATTCTCCCTATAATATTAATACATAAGTGCTGGAAAACTCGAAAATCAATTAAATTATTTGGAAAAAAAGGTGTAATGTGATAATCGCTATTTTTGTTACTTTTTAGCAACTGACTTTAATTGCAAATATTTCAAAAAGGGCGCAGCGATGCGCAGCCAATTTTTTGTGTACAAATACGTTAATATATTGTCTCTCTTCTAAAATAAAAATTAGGGCGGGTCTAACTAGGTCTATTTTTATAACTGTGTTGTATGTATGTATTATTTTCATTTTAATAGATAGAGAGTACGCTAAGAAGAATATACTCAAACATACCCAATAAAATGTAATAATTGAAAGTAAGCTAAAATTATGAACTACTTACCGTGAAGAACCGGATCCATACTGAAACTGTGATTAAAATCCCAAATTTGTAACAAAAGCAAACATTTACTAGCATACGTACGATTAAAAGATTCGCTTCGATCCGATAATGTTAAAAATTGGATCTATATTGACCGTATGCGTAAACGGGCAAGAATATTGGTCACTATTAGGGATAGATAAAGGTTCCCACAACATTGAATTAATAAACTACGTACCTAAAAATGTGATATTACAATGTTGGGTTGAGGGTATTTTGGCCAGCTTTTTGTAATTTTGTCCCACTGTACATGGGTATGGTTGTAACAAACGCGAATGCCAAGTGGAATGACAGATATAATTGTTTATGAATGGTATCACTAGGTGACGCTTTATATCCGTCATTAGTGGTTGACGTAGTAATGATACATGGTTTACTTGAGAAAAGAAAAGGAGAAAAAACTGTTTTTTAGGTAAGATAGTAATTTCTTCAATCTCGAATTAATTGATTATAAATCATTAAGCAGTCAATGTAAGTTTGCCATCCTTAGCTAGCATAAAATAGAGCTTCATAGCTGCTTTCACAGTGAACTTCGGTTGATTGCAGCGGATGGGTGTTTAATGATGGGTGAAATTTAAAAATAGGGGGTGTGGGGATATTTGTAACAACTTGTTACATCTACACCCAATATTTGTTGCCACTATCCCCACCTTCAAATGGTAAATATTTTTGTAAAGGCCGCTTTACAGTTTGCATTTTTTTTCCAATTGCATACAATAAAAATTGCGTATGTTGTATTCCGTGTATTGCACATGCAATGCAAGTAAAATTGCACTCAGCTGATCTAAATCCATTGAATGCGCATGCGGGCAAATTTGTTGCACGCAGTTTTCATTGCATGAACTGTAAAGCGGATTTTACAATAGCTATTTATGTGACAAGTTGCGAAAGTTGGAAGTGTTTTAGACGTGATATTGACTAACGAGATGTAAGCCGCGTTGGTCAACACGTCAAGTGCCTAAAACACTTCTTTCGCAACGAGTTACATACACGATTTTTTCTATAATCGCCAAATTTTTTTATAATAAATTGGATATCTGACTTTGTCAAAAATTTCTTGACATTGTCAAATTAACAGGATTGTAAATTATTGTGCCGTTAATATATATCGAGTACAACAATCTTTTTTCTACAATCGAAGCCTTGCAGAAGAAAAAGCCAAGAGAAAGAATGAAAAAGCTTAGGGCAACTAAGAAAACATTGCACAGCAGTTTCACTTATTCTAAAAAATAATTATTGATAAATAAATATAATATTAATTACAAACTTCTCTTTTTTTCACTTGTTACATCTTACCCCACTCCTTGTTACAACTGTACCCACCCATGGGGTATGATGTAACACTTCTTCTATTATTTGTCAATGTGCAATGTAGGAATTATTAATTCTCTGTCTCAATAAGCTTAGAAGATGAACCTTAAAGATGGTACCATTAAAATATTTTTGTTTAATCAATGACAACCTCTAAGGTTGAAAATATAAAAAGTGTTACAACTATACCCACCCTCTCCTACTTTGTACTAAAGGGTGTTGTTTATAGAGGTATAAAACTTTAAGTCGGCAACATTTTTTTAACTGGCGGCCATTTTGTCAGCTGTCAAGTGATTTATGTTTAGTTTGGTTTGGCATTTCAACATGAACAGACTGACGCCTGAACAACGCTTCCAAATTGTGCAAATTTATTTTGAAAATCATGGTTCTGTTCGAAATACGTATCGCGCACTACGTCCATAACAACTGATGGCTGACCGATTTATTACATTTTTGTTATTATAGGGAAATTATTTAATTAGTGTAGGAACGATGTAGGGGAGGGTGGGGCAAGATGGAACCACGAGGCATGATGGGGGACATCGTCTTATCTACAAAACGGTAGTAAGCATCTGTCAAATAATAGCAGTCCTAATATCAGCATATCCTAATATTACAAGTGCTGTTTTATGTTTGTTGTAATGTAGGAAACTTTACTAGTCGTAATAACAAAGTTATTGCTGTTTGTGCGTGAACTTTGCAATTTCCAGAATTTTGTTATTATTTTGAGGGTGAGTTCAACGGCCAGTATCGGAAGCATAAGTAAATTATTTACAACTACACTTTTTTGTGCTTATTAATTGACATGTATTGCATGTATTTTCTATAGCGCGTTATTTGTTTATTTCAAATATTTAATATGTTATTATAACATAACCAGAAAATGTCCCAAAGAGGCAAGATGGGGTTATTGGTATGGGGCAACATGGGGACATCACTATCTTACTCTTCAGTCTGGTCCGTTATGCCTGGATATGCCATTATGCTTTCTCGAAGACATAATGCCTATTTCTCATGTTAGGAATAAAGTACTGGTTCAATCAAAGCGTAACAAGGGAACGACAACAATCCTTACAAGCACTACGTATAAAAATCTGCTGCAAGAAAATAGAAGTCTGGAGAATCCCTAAGGCAACTGGAAGCGCTGAGGGAGAGTTAAAGGAAAAAAAAATGACAAAAAAGAAAACAGAAGAGATCAAGAAGCCGAATTTTGTAAAGAAAGCAAAGAGATAGATTTTTAAAAAACGTCAAGGAAATAATCAAGTTCTTCTGTTGAGGAAGATGACGCTCAGTGTTAGTATGGGGTACCAGTACCACCACCAGTACCTTACCAGTTAGTAAGAGGAAGTATTGATACAATGTCATGAATGGCGAGGTTGGGTACATGGAGGCTGTCAAATAACGTGGATGAGTTCGTCTTCTATTGTCTCAATTGTGAAGATTAAGTTTAATATTCTTATCGTTATTGTATTTTTTTTTTATTTTAAGTAGTTCCGCTTTAAAGAGTTTTAGCTTTGTTCCTGCATGTTTTAAGAATAATTTTAAGAATCTATTTTTTTTACCTATTACCTAGATTTATGGTACGACCCATTCCTACTCACCTTGGAACCCATCTTGCCCCCATGGTGGGGCAAGATGGTGTATTTACACTTTCTTTTCAAAAATTTATCTCAATCAAGAGTGCCCATCGAAAAATTGTAATTCATCCATCAGCAGGATAAATGTTAAAGGATTACACCAGCGTACTTAAAACCTTATACCAGTGAGGTCGTCAATCCCCCCCCTCCCCTGATAACTTTGAATGGTATAGATAGAGGACTGAAACAAAACCCAAGTGAAATTGGATAATTTGTGATTTTTTGCCTTTATAGAGATACGCACATGGCCTTCTGACGTAAAATAGAGGGCTAGCTATCTTTAAAATTTTAAATAGGAAGTTAATTTCATTTAGTAAGTTCATTTGGAAATATTTCTATTACTTTATCGGCAATGCAAAACAGTTTACGATTTCGAAATTTACCATTTGCGACTCACTGTATTAATCTGCAATCCTGATGCAGTGTTCTAAAGCTTAATGTTCCCATCTTCCCCTAATTGTTATGGAATCCATATAGTGCTTAGAATAGGTAACCTCGTGTAGTACCTTTAGCTGGGCACGGCGTTTAGAATGGATTTTGTAGTTATTTATATTTTTATAAATAAAGTTTTCAGAAAAATGTATCGTGTCAAACCGGCCTTGAACGTTAGGCTACTTACATATCACACAAACTGTGACAGGAAGAGACGTAAAAAGAAAAATAGAGAATTAAGGACCCTCTGTAACTGTTCGAATGGTTTTATTTCTATTTGTGTGAGAATGTGTGACCAAATATCATATTTTCCCTTACCCTAGATGGCAGAAAGTAACGGTATGATACTGTGTAAGAGGATATTTATGTATCCACATTATTGGTCACGCGCCCTTAATATCTAAAAACCATAGATTTTTTCTTGATGTTTTGGTAAGTGAACCCCAACTCTAGTACAACGTTCTCTTTAGTTTTAATGTGTAAAACGCAAAACGGGAAATAACTCGAATCTGTAAACTATAATTCTTGGAAGCTTTATATTATAAAAAAAAAATAATTATTTGTCAATACTTTGCGTAATTCCATGTTACAAAACAGCGAAAAAACAACCAGCCATACACACTATACAGCACTCTTAAAGATGGAGACCGATTGTCTGGTACTGCGGTATGTGCGCGGATGGCGTGCGCGACCGGCCTCAGAGCTACGGCAGCGGTCAACGTTCACGACTCATCCCCCCTAATAATTCGCGCACGCTCGCGGTAATCGACGGTCTGACTACTACTTCGTATTCATGTCGCGATGGAAAAATATTGATTCAAACCTCTATTTGTGGTTCTCTCGAAACGTTATATAAACATTATTATGTACACTTATACACCTGATGACGGGCCGAATCGCAATCGTCCGTAATACAATGAAAGCAGTCTCATCTTCATCTCTGCTCCACGAAACGCAACGTGCGACAAGAGCACACTTGCCTGACTTCTAGCCGTGAGAGCGGTGGTGCTTCACCGTCGGAGGCGGGAAGGGACGGTAACCCAGGTGCATAGCTCGGAGGCATGCATTCCGTACAAAACACGCGCTGTTTGCTCATCATCCTCTCCTCTCTTTCTATCGAACGGACGGACGAAATTCCCACACTCTCTCAATCAAATCCCATTACCACAGGTTTATAAGTCTCTCAATATCTACACATATCTTATGTATGTATATTATGTGTGCGGAGAAGAGGTAAGCACATAAATTTATCGACGAATTTATTGTATATATGTACGTAACGTGGATCGACGATTTAATCTTTAATCTTTGAACTCCTCTCGCTGGCCGTTTTAGTGCGTATATTTTAACGTGTTGTCCCTATCGGGGACGAGAGAGCCAGTCTCCGTGGTGTCTGGCCGCGCATTCTGGACGTAAATAACGTGTTTTTGTCGATTCGCGATTATCCTACCTATATATGGCGAGCGGTTATCGCGTAGGCTATCGAAATACGAGGGAAAATGTTTATGTAAGCCATCTAGGTGTGAAGGAAAGGATTCGAAGTGGTCCCATTAACATTTTACAAGGATACTCGAGTACCTAGTATATCATTCAATACCTTCACTCCCTCTAGAAGCTTGTGAAATTATTCCTTTGGAAAATATTATCAAATAAAGAATAACTGTCCGTGTTGAACATCTAAAGAGTATTGGAGAAATGCGTCAGGACAAAAAGAGACAAATAGTTTTTAAAGCAACAAAGAGCTAGAGTTACAAAATATTTGCTGAGTATACACAGAGACACTGTTAAAATTATAGTAGGTGAGATAAGCATATGCTGATCGTAAACCTGGCGGAAGATGCTATTTGTATATCCTACTAAAACTTAGAAGGACCGCTTGGCCATATTCAGAGCCAGACCAATGACCTGGCACGGACAAGGTTTCTATACTCCCTGCATTTACCAGCGCACTATTTTTTTTGAAAAAATTATAGTATCAAAATACTTATATTGACAATTTACTAAGCCTAGATAGACAAACTGCTAACGCGAACGGTTTCCGTCTGAAAATTGGGATGGCCAGCCCAAATTCAAATAAGACAAGCCAAATTTCCGTCTCGCAGACAACCCCTCCTGCTCTTTTGACCGGCGAGCCACTGCTGGGAAACAAACTTTTTGTTCGGTAGTGAATGGTTTTAGTAATTTTAGCCAAAGATGTTTCCCAACTGTGTTTTCCACCGTCAGTCGAAGCAGGGCCGTTAGTTAGCCTAAAGATTGTTGATTTCCTTCCTCTCCGGGTCTTTACTAAGGGTTCAACTGAACTTCTTTTAAATGGCGAAATAATAGAACGACTTATATTTTTTTAACAATATATATTGATATTTGAGACATTGGAAATAATCTAACAAACTACACAATTAAATAAAATCACAAGTGAACAAAAGGAAACAAAACACAAATTTTGTATTGTTGAATATTTTAAAATTTTATACTGTTGATTAACATAAGCTCAGATAAATTTTCCTTACAAATTTTCATTAAGGGAGAGAGAGAGAGCGAACGAGTTACGGTTTTCACGTAATTGCATTGGTTAGTTTTAAGCAGAAATTTTGAACATCTTACCAGCCGATGTGGGAAAAAAATAATTCTTCTCGTAATCCAAATTTTAAGGCATAAAACTTTACACAACACCCACAAAAATTTAAGCAAAATAAAGGGGGAATTTAAACGGTTTTAGTACAAAATCACTAATCACCTCTCGAGGAAAGCTTTTGCTTCCTGTTCTCGATTTTTTTAGGCTTAATTTGAAATGCAAACTTTTAAGATGAGAAGTTTTAATTTTAAGAATTAGAAACACTCGACGAAGGGGACGCGTGCTTGTTCCTGAAGCTAAATTGAAGGACCGCGAACTAATTAATTGTAAACCGCAATGTTAAGGGTTTTTATAAACTTTGATTGTGACGTCAATTCGCACCGATAACTAGTTTCGCTTCTCTTTACAGGAGGGCGCAAGTATGACCGAAGGCGTTATTTTTCTGACTAACAGACGTCCTACTTGAGAGGAACGTGGGAATTGCTGAACGGCAAATGTAACATACAATAAACAAAGAGGCAGATAACATACAAAGTAATACCATATTATTTTAATTACGCGAGTCTTTAAACGAAAATAGATTATTGTTTCCTATGAGGCAGACGCTACTCAGCAAATGCCACGGTACCTATCAACTACGTATTAATAAAATGAATTTAAATTCTCGCATAATACAGGATGGAATTTCGAATTCTTACAAAACTTTGACATTTCGATAGAAAACTTCTTTTCCATTCGCGCAGATACCTGTTTTAAGTATCGGGTGTGGACTTCGGTTTCTCCTGTATCCACTTCTTCCATACTATTTCTTGTCATTAACAGCATTTCCTCCAAGGCTTTCCCTTTTCTCTTCCTATTTCCTGTAATTGGTCTATCCATTTTCTCCTGGGCCTCCCTCTGCTTCGTCTCCGCGTCTATTTTTCCGTCCTCCGTCACTATACTCTCGAGATACTCATATGTGGTTACCCTTTCCAGTATTTTGTTTTTACACTTAATGTCCTTGTTATATCTGTTACCTTGCTTTTCATTTATGATCATTACTTTGGTTTTATCGATGTTAATTTCCATTTTTAGGTTCTCTATCTCTTTCGTCAATATATGTAGCAAGCTTTTGCATTTTACTTTTCGAATTGGCTATTAAAACCACATCATCTGCGTATAGAAGGCTGCTTATTTTTACTGCTTCTAAATTTCTGTAACCAATTATGGAATTTAAATGTGCAGTCTGTGTTTTAATTTTCTTAACGATTTATTTAAATTATTTTATTTTAATCGTGTTCGGCCGAATTTTCGAATCTGCCGTATTATACGATGTCGGAAGAAAAACAATGACGCAGAAAATATTGCAGTTGGTCACACTGCACCGATTGCACACTGACGTTGTTGGACGACTATATCCGACAGTCGGACAAATTCAATCTGATTTGTTTTTATCGGTTGAATCGTCAGTATTTCTTGTAATATATGTGAATATACACGGTGTGCTCCATTTGAATTTCTTTCTTGTAAGTATAAAATACATTTCATTTTCATTGCAGAATATAATGTTCTCTAATAATGGTAGATATTTAAATATTGTTTGAAATACAATCAATGTTGAAGTTAAAACATACATACGTATTCAGGTAGTAGCATGACGATACTACATTAAAATACACATAAAAAAGAACAAAATAGCGGTCGCAGTAGTCTGTTGATTGATTATAGAATGTACCTTGTCCTTTTTATCTAATAATTTTTTTGTTTTCAGGTGTGTTATAAAAATCTAACACCTAGTGTAATTTTTATAGGTTGAAATAATGGATACTGAAAACTTAATTGGCTTGGTATTTGATAAAAGAACTTTGTGGGATACTACGGATGTAGGTTACCATAATAGGGAAATAAGTACAATGATCTGGGTGAAGATAGGCGAAAAAATGGGTTATGAAAGTTAATATATTAAAAATGATGACAGAATATACATTGGAATTTAATATATTTATTTGGTAAAGGCACAGTATATATGTATATCGAGTAGTTTCACATCGCCGGTAACATGTGTTTCAAACATGGCGCCCAAGGAAATTCGCGGTGTCGCATAGGTGGGTGAAATTGTAACTAAAACTATTTGAATTTGTTTACAAGCAAAAATCTAACGTACAAAGCCGTTCCATTCTGTCATTTTGTTATAGGAGTGACATTGATGTTGTGCGATTTTCTGTCAATTGTCAGTCTGTTTGAGTATTATATGTTATTTTCGTACCCACTTTGCAATTATTAGTTGCAAATATAGCCGCCAAACGCCATCGCGAATTTCCTTAAATTGATAGACAAAATATCAAAGGCGCCGACAATTAGTGAAACTACTGGATAAGGTTTATATTGTGGTAAAGGTATCAAATTTTAACAACTGAGGGAAAAAGTGTATGAGATTCACCTTTTTCTTCTCTTTGTTGATAAATTTCATTTACCCACACTTTCTTGTCATTTTCTGAAACAAGTTTTATAGTTGTTACTTTCTGATAAGTATATGCTAGATTTGGTATCCATTTCTTTGTATTTGTTATTTTATGTACGTGCAACGTGTTGGATGTATTATGACCGTATCTGCCGCCCAACTGGAAAATCCGACAAATTCGGTTGACTCGGCAGAAAAAATTTGTCGGGCAAACCGGAGTTACTGTGACCGTAGCCTAAGAAATATTTATCTGGCAAGTAGTGGATAAATATTCCATAACCATGTAGAAATCTTATATCGAGTATGGAATGTTAGTGCGGTGAAATAGGAGACCCGCCATCTTTACGGCGTGTTCTGTACTTATAGAATATGTTTAACGTATTTGCTGCTATAGGCCAGAAAAATCTGATTTCAAGCATTTCATTAACAACTTGCAGCAACTTTTATCTACCGTTGTTACCTATAAGAGTAATTACTATGTGTACATTTGCGGAGACTTCAATGTTGATCTTGGTGTACAATCCACCGAGCAGCAATACTTAACCAATACTATGGCTGTTTACGGCTTGCAAGCGACTGTTTCGGATTATACGAGAGTGACTGTCCGTTCTTCGCGATTATTGATAATATATTTTCTAACGGATGCTCAGAGTTTAGTACTACTGTGTGCGATACACATCTATCTGACCATCGCTTAATTATGCTCCAGGTTCAGCATGACTTCCTACAAACTAAAGATAACTTGCTTAATTTTGAAAAACGCTTCTTCAGTGAAACCAATAAATATAATTTTGCTTATTATTTACATAACGAATCATGGGAGGACGTATTCCGTGCTGACAGTATCGATGACAAATTTATGACCTTTATCAACATTTTGCAATATCATTGCAAAATGTTGATGGGAAAGGCATTATTCTTTCCCATCAAACAAATTTCAAAACCGCAAGTAAAACCTAAAAAACCATGGATAAACGATAATATCAAAAAATCCAGCATTCAAGTACGTGATTTATTTATTCTGCAAAAATCTTATCCCCACCTTAGAGATTATTACTTGGAGTCTAGAAATAAACACAAGAGCTTAATAAATACCACACGCATAAGCTACAATGAATCTCTTATTAAAAACAGTAATAATAGCACTTCTGCAATGTGGAGATTGATTAGACAGTCGGTGGGTGGTGCTGCTAACTTTAAAAACATTTCTATCGCTGAAAATGATCTTGTTATTGAGGATCCTCAGATATCGCTAATAGATTTAATCATTTCTTCGTAGATACTATATCAGCTATTACATCTAACCTTCCTGTTAGTAACTCTGCCGCTCCTCTGCCACAACTGCTAGATTCAATGTATTTTGCACCCTTTTCGGTAAATGAAATAATTACTATCACTAACGGCTTAAAAAACAAATACTCTGCAGGACCTGACGATATTGCATCTGCCGTGATAAAAGAATGTGGTCTTTTGTTAGGTAATATACTAACTTACCTCGTTAATTTATCTTTTGAAAAAGGTATCTTTCCTTCCATTTTAAAAACTACTGTAGTTTCTCCACTTCACAAGAAAGGAAATTCATATGATTTATCAAACTATCGCCCAGTGGCCCTAACATCGGTTATATCCAAAATAATGGAGTATTGCATGCTGGATAGGCTTAACAGTTTCCTGGACAAACACACAGTTATAACAGACAGTCAACACGGCTTTAGGAAAGGTCATTCAACGTCAACGGCCTTAATCGATTTTTACAATCAAGTGTTGAAGTTTATCGAAGAAAGGAAGTCGCCTATTGCACTATTTTGTGACTTGAAAAAGGCATTTGACTGTGTTCAGCATGATATTCTCCTACAGAAACTTCAATCATACGGTATTAGAGGCAAGATTGCTGCATGGTTTGAATCATACCTGAGCAATAGAACACAATTCGTACGAGTACGGTTTAAGGATGCTAACGGAAGAATTAGGCACTTTCATTCGTCATGTTTGCCATTAACTACCGGTGTGATACAGGGTTCAGTACTTGGTCCTGTACTCTTTAACGTATACATTAATGATATTGCCATTTTATTGCAGAACGTTTACATCACCATGTATGCCGACGACATCTCTGTTCTCGCAGAAGGTTCTAATTTGACGATGAACAATTTAGGTCAGCTGATTCACGATTGGTTCGCTTACAATAAACTGGCATTAAGTACAGAAAAAACTGTGGCTATGACATTTCATCCAAGGCAGAAAGTGGTAGACATCGACGATATAGTACTAGCTGGTGACATAACACGTCAATGTGATAGTACAAAATTTCTAGGTATACACCTACAGTCAACGTTAGTTTGGAAACATCATTGCGAGAACCTAGCCAAAAAAATCTCAAGCAAGGCACATTTATTTCGGTGCTTACGGTCACAACTCTCTAAGAACACCCTTATAAGACTCTATTTTACCGAAGTTCAATCTCGGCTAATGTATGGCATTCTGCTGTGGGGTTCATCGCCGGAAATCTACGACGTTTTTATAAGCCAGAAAGCTGTGATTCGTAGCATTGCGGGTGTTTCTTATAGAGATTCTTGCAGGCCATTATTTCATGATTTAGGTATTCTTCCTTTGCCATGTTTATATATTTTGGAAGCTGCAACATATGTATTTTTGAACAAGGAACAATACTTGTACAATCATGAATTACATCAATACAATACCCGAATAAGGGTCATCTTCACGCTCCCTCATGTACACTTCATGTAACAAGCACGGGCGTATATAATCTGGGGTTAAAGATATTTAATAAGTTGCCTGCCATTTACAAAAACCTTACTTGCCTTAGAACTTTTAAGCATGAAGTTAAAACCTATCTCCTCCAGCATACTTTCTACTCCATTACGGAATTTTTGCAAACATAATAAATGTTACATTTATAGTTCTTCTTATTGATTCTATACTTTAGTTATTATGTGGTGGTGGTTTGGGGTAGCATGTAGGTTAGAATCATATATTTTTTTGTTGGTATGCTTTGTTTTTTCTTTTGCTTTACATGACGTTTCTATATACACTTTGTGTTTTTCATAAATAAAACATATTATTATTATTATTATTATTAAAACTTTGCTATTATATGTTTAGAATATCATGATGTGTTTTGTGATACAATTTTAACGTAAATCTACTACTGTTTTATCTGTAACTGTACCGACTTTGTATAAAAAATAATATTTTTTTCTTTAAGAAAATCGTAAGTGCTTGATATCATATATCCAACAAAATATTTTTTTACTGTTAAGGTAGTTTATGTGAATAAAAGATACTATTTTTGACTGCAATTTTCGAAATTGTAAGAAATGTTAAGTTTCTTCTGAGAAATAAATAAAAGAAAATATTAATTTTTCTTAGTAATATTACAATGTTAAAGATTGTTTTCTAAGGAACAGGAATTTTCCTATAATATTCACGTAAAATACTTGTATTGTGGGAAAATTTCTAACATTTCCTTCAATTTCTGTATATTTACCCCCATTCGGTGCGGAAAATTATCGAAAAAAGTAATTTTTACTTAAATTGCGTGTACAATTATAGGTGCACATCGAGTAAAAAATAAAACATATTGAATTCTACTGTTTTTCTAAATGTATCGATTTGTAATTTTCTGGTGGTATGTCGCGCAGATGCCGATCGCATTACGACGTAATTAGGTTCAAAAAAAAAACCCATAAGCATCACATAGCCCACCCTATCTGCCGTCCTATCGGAGGGTTAACCTATTCTCCGACTAATTTCTAACTCGTCGATAACACCGAACAGAATCAGCGTGAATTATAGCCGGAGAGCTCTTGTACGGACTAATTTGTTTCGATCTGCTTTCGGACCGGTGGCTGCCGTAGTTCTCGTGTTATTTGTATACTGAGACGGAGAGCGTCTTACTTCGACCCCCATCCGATGTGTTCATATTATTGGGGTGGGCGTTAGAAACAAAAGTGTCTTCTAAGGTGAACAGCAAAGATAAATTCGTCTATATGGAGAAGAAAGAGGATAGATACGGTAATATCGTTCGCTGTCCAGGTCGAAACAGATCGGACGGACAGATAAAGGTGGCAGAGACTTGGTGGAATGCCATTTTTTTTTCTCCCGAACCCTGATAATAAGAAATCCGTGTTTGTAATGATGTTTGTAGAGACTGTCCATTATAGTAATAGGACCTGTATTCTGAAGGAAGAAACACTACTCATCTTGATTATAACCGGCCTTATATATCTAATTTGGTGAGAATTGTGAAGGCGAATCGATTTGAACATATTTTAGAAGGTGCTAACATTGCACAACATAAAATAATTTAGCGCTGATCGAAATTAAACCTCTTTAAAAACTTTAATACTAGCAGTGGATTAATGTTTGTGTCAAGTTATGTTGTACATATTGCTGTGTACTGATGGTACCAGCATAAATGCAAAATGAATTTGAAAAAAGAAAAAAATTAAATTAACTAGCTCAGCGGATAAAAATAAAAGGGGCGCAAAAGAACAATCAACCTTAGGGTTACCCTCGCAATTAAAACTAATCATGAAAAGTAAATTGTGAGCGTTTGAAAAATTTGACTTTCGTTAATCTCAAAAAAAAATGAAAAAGGTTGAATCAAAAATAAAAGAACAGAAATTTTGAATGACGTTAATAATCATAAATTTTATTATTATAAAAAAAAGAAAAAAAAAACATTTAGTTACAATTATGCAGAAACAAAACCATGAATTTAAGATTCTGGCGAAAACAAAAACTACATGAATCTACAATTAAAAAAGGACAATGCAAATCCTTTAACAAACAAAAGACAAATTTGTTCTAGAAGAAAATCCTTTTACACAAAAATCCATGGTCTCAAGATTTAAAACAACCTAAATTAATTTAAACGTGGACAAAACATGTAAATTAATAAATTGAAATTTAATTTTAAGCACAAAGCTTCTTTTCACCTAAACCGTGGTGATTAACTAAACAAACTAATTTGAAAACTAGAAAACGGAAAAAAATTAAACTCTAAAAACTAAAAATACCTTCTAGAGCAAATATAATAACTGATCTTACATCCAATCGTGTACACAAACAAATACAACAGCAATTATTAATTGAAGAGTTCCTAGATGGACGATTTAAATCACAAAATAACGAACAAATCTTTAAACGAAAATGAATTACCAAAATGGTAGCAAAGAAACAAAAATAAAATGTACTCACGCTCGTCAATCTGGTAACTGAGCCTCTGGGTTAAACACGGTCGCATATATATAAAATTTACAATTGCGTGCGCTCGCAACGCAGAATTCGTCTAAGAAAATTCTAGAATATAAACCACAAAATATACAATACTGATGAACGCAATATGTACAACTGAAAGAAATCAATATCAACAACTGAACAATTAAAATAAATTCAACAATCAAATCAATTAACAAAATCTTATTTAAAAATAAAATATTAATTTCTGAGAGAATTTGCCCGACACATTGACAAAGATTAATCTCAACAAATAAAATATAACTGAATTTACAAACCCGGGGTGCCAGACCACAGCAATATATATGCTGTGTACTGATTGATTTAAAAGGACGCAAAACTGATTTAAAAATGAAAACTAAATGCAAGAACAATGCTTCTACTCACCAATCGAGGTGATAGATAAAATAAAAATGAATCAGCAAAATAGAAAAACGGAAAAATTAACGCTTTAATCTATAATGAGAGAAATTAAACTGAAATCATATCTTCCTGCACAAAAATAATAAATGATCTTATATCTATAATGCGCACACATCAATATAGTAACAATTATTATAAAGCGAATTCCTTGATGGACGAAATAAAAGACAATTTACGCGAATTCAAATCTCAAAATCTCAATAATTACAAAATGGCAGCAAAGATTTAAAACTACATCTACTCACGTTAAAGTCAACCAAGGAACTGCCTGACAAAACTCTGCAGTCGTTTTTCTTACAACAACGCAAACGCACAATTCACCGACAAAATCTAATAGAATAGGCGTTGAATCAACCTAGCGAACGCTAGAGAACTATTTGAATAGAATTAATTTAAAAAAAAACTTAACACTAAATTATTTAAAACATACAATTACCTCTTAACCTAAATTTATACAAAAATAAAATTATTGTGAAAATTCTCTCGGTACAATGATCCAGCAAAACGGAAAAATCATGACAACAGAACTAGGCAACTTAAAATACACTCAGCGGTAACGCGGGTAAACTAAACTACAGCAATATATATATAGGTACACTGAATAATTACCTGATGCAAATCTTAATGCAGTCACTATTCCCGATTTTGTAAATGCCCGTTGATAGATGATTTATCTTTTGCGTTGCCTATAAAAGGCTTCTCAATGTGTTTCGTGATGCACAGAAAAAAGTGAAACACTCTCCGCACTATCTTTTCCAAATTCAGCGCTTACTACACCGTTAAAGTTAGTAGCGTAGTTATTAATTGTGAAGGAAGGTATTCATGATAAAAGTAGATGATGCTAAAAACAGCTTATTACAAGATTGATCATTACTGCATTTAATAGAAGATTTTGACAGTGAGTGACAAGGTAAGCAATTGAAATAATCAAAATGAACTGACTTTTAAGAGATATACAGCTCCATTGACATGTACCAACACACTAAATAGCTTACACAACTGATTAAAGGGGTTGCAAATAAAGTGGATTTAGAAAATAAAGGAGGTACAAAGGAAAGTTAGTGTCATCTTTATTGATTTGTGATGTCAATAATGTCATTAAATTAGTTTTTAACTGTTTTTCCTGTTGTCATACCCACAGCCCACTTTTAAATGTGCATAGGTTTTAAGTTCAGTTTTAATTAATATTTGATAAAAACCGTTAAATGTAGGTATAAGAATACCTACAGCATATCGATGTGTAAATTTAATCGCCACAAAATATTTAAAGATATACGTAGAGATATACGATAGTTCGATCTGAAATAAATGACTGTGTTTGAAGTTTTACGTTTTTCGACCTGGGCCAATGCAGGTCACACTAAACAAAGTGTATGGAAAGATACAACGATTCTTTCGGCAAGACAAGCTTTTATCGACAGAGTACACCCAAGCAAAAACAAATCCATCCGGAGAAAAAGTTGAACTTTTGGAACTTGCTAGCTAAAGCTAAATTGATGAGATGTTAGGAGAAACTTTACACACAATTTTAAGGTTGGCACCATATCATTGTAATTTATATCCAATAGAACTAGTATGTGATACAGTGAAGGAATATGCTACAAATAATAAAAGTTTTAAATTGGCAGAGGTAAAAGAATTATTAATTGAAGGTTTCCAGCTTGTAACTCCTGAAGCATGTAAAAAAAATGCATCAAGCACATAATTGAAGAAGAAAGCAAGGTATATTAGTTGGATAACTTTGTAGAAGATATCATGGAAGAATTTATTATTACTGTCAATACTAAATGATGATTCTAAATAATCAACATGATAAACAAAATTATATTTGAAATCATTTGTACATTGTCCTGTAGCCGTGATTATTGTAGCTGTTCTAAGAAAAAAAATATTTAAAGTGTCTTATAGAAGTTCAATTTATGTAAAAGTGTGATTGAATATCTGATTTTAATAAAATGTAGGTTGTTTCAATTAAGTTGGTGGAATTAAATAAATTGAAATAGATGAATACATTTTTTGTATATTTTTCTTAAACATTTGAGTAAAATATTTGACGTTAGTTTTTCCTAACAAATTAATGTATTTCTGCTAATAACTGTTCTGCTCCTTACGCAGGATTCGAGGTCTTCGAGTAACATTACTTTAACATGACGATTAATGTTGAAGTATAGCTCTTTCGTAACATTTCTCATATGTTAAAGAGAAATATTGATACAGTGTGGCAATTAAATGTTTTTATAAATATATCTACACTAATGTTTCTATTAGAATCTTTTATTTACTCCAAAAGTTCTTGCTGCATTATACAAGAAACATGCTGTTCAGGTTTATCGAGAGGTTATATTAATTAATATAAAACGGAATCTCAATCAGTCTTATTGAAATTCAATGTTAATATTATAATTTCATGTTACACTCGATAGATCGGGCTCCTCCGTTTATACGAATTTATCTTCACTTACTAAAATTACAATATTAACATTAAACAACAACAAATGCCAGAAAAATATAATGGATAAGATATTTTTATAATATAACATTATAAGTCTTTTTTGTAGTTATTTTTGCAGATACATTAAAATGGTCAATCATATATCATATAGTTCTATGTAAAAACTAAATAGTAATACTATGAATAATATTATAAATAGCTATTTAAGTAAACCAAATACATTAATAAATACTTTAAAAAGTAAAATGCTGCTTACAGAAGACAATAAAGGCATTTATTGATTAAAAAAAAGTACATTAAATTCCATTTTAATAAACTTCAGTATTGGAAACAGATTATGGGGCACATAAATTAACATGAATAGAATCTAAACAAAAACTCACAACACATAAGAAAAACGCCTCGAATGCATTTTATTCCTTTGAACATTTTGCTGTTTTTCTATCAAATCTTTGTTTTGCATAACGAAACCATTCCATGACAGTTATTTCGTATTCTGTATCTGTGAGTACAATATTTCTTCTAATTCTCTCTGAAATAAAAAAAAAGACACCGTCAAAAATAGACATCAGAAAAACTATTTTATTTACATGACAATTGAGGATAAGCTGCATATTTTATATATAACACTGTTTATAATTATTGTAAAATTTGTATTTGATCAAGAATTACTATCAATTCTAAGAATGACATTACGTGACATTGCTCATCCTTATAGCACAACAGGTAGATTTTACTATAACATATAACAAGGTGTCAATGGCGTATCATTCACCTTGTAAATATGCCAACGTACAACTAAATATTACCTCAACATTTCTGACAACAAAGTCTTTGTTTTTGCAACATTGTTTTAAAATATTTTTTCCTGATTACATTGAAATGTTACTGTAATGGCCTGCAATATTTCTATCATTATTTAATGTTGCTGCAAAATTTCAGTAACATGTTTTTGTTTAACATCGCTGTCTAGTAAATAATGTAATATTACTGGGATATCTGCAACATTACTTGCCAAGTGGGCAGTGGGTACACAAAACAAAACTAACATAGCAATCTATAGTATGGTGATTCCTACAACAGATAATGAGCCCCGCTTTTTGATATCCTACTGGTTCATCCACCTATTAGTTTAATTATTTTATTTGAAAATAATTTATTGTTAAATTGAAACCTCCATCTATCTGAACTATTTTATAGTGAAATAGTTGAATAAATTTTTATTTGACAGCTTTATGTCTTATTGATTTCTGGTATCTATCATACATTTATTAATATAAGCTGTTTTATGAATCTACGCGGTTTTTACTTACAATATAAAATACCCAATAGAAATAGCAAAGTAATCATTTTAATTACTTTAATTGTTTAGCTAATTTTGGCTAAGTACTTTATACATTACATGAAATTTTTATTCAGTTTTCCCATATTCTTCCCAATCTATTTTGTTTTGGCTTCTTAAACAGTTGATAATAATTCTTTTTGAAACAAAAAGTACTATGCGATTCAAAAAGATTGCCAATTCCGCTTCTATAGATAGTAACAGGGTGTACGTATATGCCGCGTGTTTGTAATGAAGGTTTGAACTAAGTCAGTGTTGGAACACAAGAAAGTAAACGGATCTGTCATAAATAAGGAAAACGTAACCTATATTTGAACTCGCATTATATAAACGACTATCGATTAGTGTATCTGCTTGTAAAAATGAAATGTAATTAATTTAACTTTACTAAATTATGATTTTATAATTCAGCACTAACTGGTATTTAACTAAATTTATTTATTACTTTAAATTATAACATACAATTAGTATAATTATTAAGTGACAAAATTGCATCTCTCAGTTCTTCTATGGTATGCACGCGGTTTCTATAGATCCTATTTTTTTGATAGCCAAACATGAAGTAATCTAATGGGGTTAGATCAGGCGATCTTGGTGGGCATCTTTGTGCTCTAACGACCCTGTCAGCAAAAAACTGTTGAAGATATCGGCAGGTTTGTCGAGCAGTATGTGCTGGAGCATTATCGTGTTGAAAATAACCTGCTTCAAGCTCATTTTCTTGTAACTCTGCAATAAACAATTCCAACATCTGTTAGTAACGTTGGGCTGTCACAGTTTCCTCGAAGAAAATTGGTCCTATTATTCGTTGCCTGGACATAGCTAACCAAACTCCAACTTTTATGGGATGCAATTACGTTTCTCGAAATTCGTGTGGATTTTCTGCAGACCAGATACGATAGTTTTGTGAATTAATATAGCCTGTTAGATAAAACCAGGCTTCATCCGAGAAAAATGATTTGTTTAGCAAGTCATCGTCCCTTAAATTGTTATTAAACCAATGACAATATTCCAATTGCCTATCGTGATCTAATGATAATAATTCCTGTACTGTAGAAACTTTATAGGGATGAAAATGTAACTTTCTTTTGACAGCTCATTGTGCTGAAGTGTATGATAAGCCTATAAAATTATAAAATGTAATAAACTATTTCACTTAATGTTAATATTGATTTGTTGATTACCTGTTTGTTGAGCTAATTACCACAGATAAATTCCCTTATTTTCTTACAGTATTCAGAAATACTATTATTGGTGATATTAGATGTAAATATAAACGGTTTGAAAAAAATTATAAGATAAATAATCGAAAGATACTACAACACGAACGCTAATGTCGCTAAATGTCAAGAAAATTTAAATTTAATGTATGAAATTTGTATGTAGTTAACTTCTCTCATTAAATTGGTAATAAGTATAGATAAATTTTTCCGGAAAACAGTTTTTTTTTATTACGACAATCATTTTGAATCTCATAGTAGATCCAGTTACCGTTGCAACACTCAATGGAAGTTACTGTGTTGCCTCTTTGTCACTTTTCATAGTTTATATTAAGATGCTTCAACCCAGTCAGAGAGGACAGCAAAATAGGAAAAAAAAAGAAACACAAGCAGCGAAGAGGCTGTAGAATGTATAGTTTACATATTTAAATTCCTATTACAGCACTTTTAAACTCCGGTAAAAGAGGCGACCACATCTTTACGCCTATATATCCTCGTGTTTACCACCAATATGAGTAAAAAACGTGAACAACACAACATGGGTGGATCGACGCCTATTTTCAAATATTTTCTTAGATGTGTACGGTCTATTAGAGGCGAGGTAACAAGTGGCCGGACTTGACTGTCGGTACCTCAGACGAGATACTTAAGCTCGTAAGCGGACTGCACCCCTCCTCTGACTTCTGATCAAACAAATCAAATCGGTATACAAAACGGGTAGGAGCGCTATTTACCCGTCGCATACCAGTAGTGTTTTAAAACGTGTGAAAACAAACTATGCCCGCAGCTATATACGGCTATATACTGGACCTGACTGGGCGTGTACACCCGATGGTATCAAACCATCATCAAGGTATACACGTATTTGTATCTGGGACTACGGTAATTGATTTTTTTCTTCTCTCTCGACCTTTTGAAGTTTATCGCCTGCTTAATAGATATTTGTTAATGTTTGGAACGGAGATAGAGGGAGTTAGGTACCTGTGAGAATATTCGATTATTTCACTATAAAAGCGTTTACTAAATAAAGGGTGCCAGAATATATACGGTGACGTTTACGGTGCTTATCAATAAAAAAAAAAGTTGGAATGTATTGATAAAGTGGCGAAATCCAATTAAAATTGATAGGTAATATGTCAAAAGGATGATGGTGAAAGAATAAAACAATGCAGAAACAAACAGTGTGGCCACTGTGTAAACTATATAAATTCCTGTTTATCGAAAAGGTAAGTCTTTGCCGCCAAATCAAATGATGGTTGACATCAAAGTGTTAAGTGTAAAGAAATAGTCGATTATCAAGGAAAACACAGATTCCCAAGTAATTTTTTTAACTCGTATATTCAAATAAATAAATCAATTTGGTATTTTTTTTTGTAAAATTAAGAGATTCTAATTATTAGATTATTCTTTAACTGTTTTATATCGTTTTAAATATTAATTCTGATCTCTTAACCTCTGTATTAATAAATAATAATAATAATAATAATATTAATGTTTATTTTCCAAAAAAGAAGTACAAATAACCTATCCCAGATAACACGTAAGCTTACGATAAGCTTGCCACTTGCTTAACTTTACCTTGTCCAGACTAACTTAACAGTAAAAGGTTAATGCTGGGGTTAATGCAAGGTTGCGACAAAGTTATTATATCAAGGTACGGTGACTTCGTGTATTTCCGGAGTGATTCGGCGTCAATCGTTTATCGAGTATTGATTTTTTTTTGGTTTAACCGCCATTCCGCTATTCTGTCATCGACCGCCATTATTTGTTGTGTCCAGTTGTGTTGTACGCGTTTGAGCTGTTTCAGTGTATAATAGTTTAAACATCATTCATGCAAAAGTAGTATTACCTAATTTTATATCTTTTACTAGATATGCGTTGTTGCTTCAAGAATATCAATAGTTTATAAATTCTAAACCGATGAATTGAACTGTGTCTGCCCCAATTGCCCAAACTATTGCATATAATTCTAACCTAATTTTCTACACATAAGCGCATAAGCCAATGCACTTAGTTTAAAAGTTATAGTTTATATTTGCTAACTAGATAGCTTGTAGTATAATTTGATTTTATATAATTCAGAAATTATGAATAATTAATGTTTGAAGTTTTTTTCAGTTTTAATGACAGTGTAATAGAATTTTTAAATAAATTCAAAAATACACATATAAATTTAGTGTTATAATTAATAAGAATATTATATATATGTATTTGTATCTCTTATTTCAAGAAATCATTCTAATGTTATCAAATATTTTTTAGGAACCGATTACAGTAATGAGCGTCACCAAATTAAATTAAACCCAGGCGTAATGTGGAAGGTCTTAGAAGATTTTTCTTTCATAGCAGAGTGTTTAGAAACTAAAATGGATACGGTTTAAGGTTTGGCCCAACAGACTGCACAATACAACAGGCATTATATGGTAACTAATAAGGATTAAGAGGAGAATCAATTTCATAACTTATGAAATTCTTTTTCAGCGAATATAGAAGCTTCTATGACATTAGTAAACCATCAAATAGTTGAAAACTCTTCTTGAAGAAAAAAAGTTGGTGAGTAATTGATATTATTTAAATTATTACCTGTTTTTTTAAGTCCGAAACCATGTTCATTTATTGAATTAATTCCAACAAAAAATTTACAGATTCGATATTTGATATCAACCCATGGAAGGAACGTTAAGAGTTTGACATCAAACATCCTAAAAAAGCCACTAGAGGACAATATTGCGGCAAATCATTCTCTAACAGGGAAAAGCTTAAAAAACCCTTCCAGAAGACTGAAATGCTTAAAATTATTTTTGGTGAGTATTTTGATTTAATAACCACTAAGTATAGTAAAAATAAGATAGTTTGTATTTTGTGTAACGAGGGAAACAGTTACTTTTCATAATATCCACGACGACTTGTCGACTCTTGGAAAACTGATAGCCGTTTCCCTTGTCTTCCATCTCTGGTATTGTTTAATTTTTTAATAGTTGTGTTTTTTATTACAGAGAATCGCGGCAACACGATGGCAACGGAAAATAGATTATAGTGTTGTTTCTATATAAATATAAAAACGCAATCTAAATATGTATATATAAATATGTAGAAGTTTTTTTTTTATTATTAAATACTGAAATTCTAATTTTATTTGAATGAATTTTACTTGATGCAAACAGATGTGATTTTGAAAACAATAAATATTTTAGGAGACGATGGACGGCATCCGAAATAATAAAAAAGAAGCAAATTATATCTAATTTACTAAAATTCTCTCTGAGTTTGTTTAGCAATAATTTTGTAAAAAACATTTTTGGAAACACTTGGAAGTTACATAAAGTTTATTTGTACGAAATTTATTTTGGTTTCAGCTTGCTGGTTATATCTTTCCTTAAAATATTTTAGTAATTTTCAAAGTCACATGAAGAAGAGGTCATATACCCAACTCCTTTCCTTGACTATAGCCAAGCTTTAGAGAAAGCTTATACAAACCTTGATAAAAGCTTACAACAATCAAAACAAAATAGGAATTAGGTATGAATTTCTTCATTTTCTTGGTTTTTAGGTCAAAAATATAGAAATGTACATTAATAAGGACGTTTCACTTTGATTTCAAAGCTTTTTCAAGTATACATATAAAAAATAAATTGTAAATGGTGTAACTTATAAGTAAATTGTTTAATAAATGATAAAATCATAATTCAAAATTTATAGTAAACAGTGTTTTGTTTATTAAATAAAAAAAATGTATACCATTTATAATTTATATTTTTACATATATCTTGAAAAAGCTCTTGAAATTAAAACGAAACGTCCTTAATGTACATTTCTATATTTTTATGACCTAGAAACCAAGAAAAAGAAGAAATTAATATCCAATTCCTATTTTGTTTTGATTGTTACAAACTTTTATCAAGGTTTGTACAGGCTTTCTCTAAAGCTTGGCTCAACATTGTCATTCCAACCTTGTCATATCGTTTTACAGACAAGCTTATGGGAACCTTGCCATGGTAACCTTATCACATGCTTTTACAGACAAGCTTAACCTGTAACCTTACTTGGGAAAAACCTTGTCCTGTGTCAACTAGCAAGCTTGTCATAACCTTGCAGTAAGCTTACACCCTTGCCATAACAAGCTTGCTGACAACCTTTTTCCCTTGTCGGAACAACGTTTAAAAAGGCTTGTATTAACCCTTAAATTGTTATCTGGGATGGGATACAGCCAGATAAGAAGAAAAGAAAACAAAGATATGTATATATATAATACTTAAATGAAGAATACAGGCCTGAAAAATACATCATAATAGTGTTTTAAGTAAAAAAAAACAAGCCATTTATAATACAATGTAAATATAAATAAATAAAAGTTATGTTTCCCATTCTTTGTATAGAAATACGTCCACTTATGCTTAGAATATCCATTATAATTTACTCGACGATCTGCGCTTAAATAACTCGTGTGCTCTATGTTGTATTATGTTTGCATGGATATAAAATCACAAAAACATCTGAATAATTTTGCGTTAGTTGAAAGGAGGGGAGGGAGGGGAGTAAATGTAAACAAACAGTGGTAAATTTAAAAATTCACATTGAAATTCCATTTACTTTCCAAGAGAATAGGAAAATATTATTTAATTTTATGAATTGACGAAAAAAACTTCAAGATATTTTATGTCAACAACCTCGTCGCGTTAACTGCAATAAGTACCCTTCGCAATGGGGAATGGAGAATACCATAAAGTTATGCCACATACCCATAACAGATAGATTATAGTTGACGGTCACTGGTGGAAACTGATGTCACTACCAGGGATAATAATCTACGAATGCTTTTACATAAAGACATTCTACAACACAAGCGCTAATTCACATCTATAGATTCACGATAATAACACCTGCTTTCCATTTGCACCAAATCCTCAGTTCCTCACCTCACTTCACCTTAGTTCAGCTATTTGCTCGTTCTATTTGGCAGCAACTGAGGAAATACAGCTGAGACATTTACCTCCCCCCTAACAGATGCTAAGGGAGTTCATAACCACCCTCAGTAATAAGGTTTTTTACCTCAGTTCGTATTTTGAGGTTAGTTTACTGGTTTTTGTTTGTTAGTTGTGTTTATGGTTACGTTTTTCCCTAAAGTTTTTTTTCCACTATGCCGTACCAAATTGTGAGAAATGGGGCTGGATGGATAGTAAATAAATATAAATAAACAATTATGTGCTAAGTAAGGGTTAGATACATCATATGTCAAGTAATAAATGTAGAACTGGCTCATTTGGCTGTTCCATTTGCACTTGAAAAAGCGAAAAGTAAGGTGAGTATTGCATACTCACCTCACTTATTTTTTCCTCGCTTCTTAAGCAAATGGAAAACACCAACATCACTAAATGTTTTCTTCACACTTCAGCTCTCTTGACAGATATTAAAGAGCAGTCCACCGAAATATATTTTTAAATACAACTAATTATTGAATAGTTTGGGTAACTTCACATTAATAAAGTACCACTTCCTAATAATAGTGTAAATATAAAATGTTACAGTATAACTACAAAAACGCAAAAATAACTTTAAAAACAACACGATATATAAGCCTCTCAAAACAAAATACTGTAGCAACAGTTGATCTGTTTGACACGGCATACATCAAAATGGCGACTCTTTGACAACATGAAAGTTTGCGAATGCACAATGGTCCAAACTCTTTCTAGTAGTATTATTCTTGTCTATGCTGCCCACGAATAAATTTCGATATCAATAAGACTAAATTAAAATAATTCAATTATCATACATTGGACATTCTTGAATGTTGTACATATCTATCACTACGAAAATATTTTTAAAATCTGCTACTAACCCAATATAAACTGAATTTACAAATAGATGTGTACTGTACCAGATTCTTATGCACACTAATTCACTTGAATCAACTACTTTAACATTGAATATTGGAGTAGAGCACATTGAGCAACAGCCTCCCACAGCGTCTCCGGTCGTACTGAAAATATTAAAGGGGATATCTTCCTATTCGTAATTTTTTTAACGTCAGAGCATCCTCTAGGTTATTGCATGATGATACAAGAAAATAAGGTATGCTCTTGCGCATCTAGGCATGACGTATTTGAGGGCCAAACAGTAATACCAAATCCAATAATTTAATAGGTATCACAAATAATATAAAGAAAAGTAATTCCCATTTTTTTTAAAATATATCCAATTAAAATCAATAAAACTGTATTTTTACCATTTCTTTCAATCAAATTTGCATTGAAACAAAATCTTTAGATAATTTACATTTCCAAATGTAATTTTCAATTGAATGCAAGATCATCTTGAAAAAAAAGTCATTGTAATTAACACATTTTTTCATTAAGAAATCCAGCCATGAAAATGTTAATGTTATTGCTTTGCTTTTTGCTATGAATGATTCTGTTAATGTAAAGTATTTGTGTCTTCTCTATCTCTAACCTTCACTGGTACTTATATGTACTGAAATTTCACCAATTGTAAGTGGTTCATATTTTTAATGGCAAATGATATATCTATTAGTTTGGTACAAACATTATAATGTAGACAGTGTTGAAATAATGAAAATGCAGATAAAAGAGAAAGAATTAATCAATCCCAGTGAACCAAATTTAAATTTCCTGCAATTATTTTTAGTAAGTTCAACATTAAAGCATGAAATTACTTACGATTTTGTATTAGATTAATAGTTATTTGAATATCTTTGTTGAAGTTGAAGTTACTAAATATAATTGCGGGAAATTTGAATTTGGTTTACTGGGATGATTGTGAGTGCAGTGTTTTATTTTTCTTTTTTTTACAATTTTTTATTCTACTCTCTCAAACAAATGAAAGTTATTGTTCGAATACATTTGATTACCACATCTTTATATGTTGAATATTACAAAGAAATACAACTAATACTAAAAAATTTCCACTGCAATGTTTATAAAAAGTTTATCCACACAAAACCTACCTAAAACGAACATATAACATCTAACTAAAGTCACTATACACGTAAATATTAAATAAAACTAAATAAAGTGTTGTAATCGATTTAGAAATAAACTGAACTCACTAAGATACACTTGGTAATTTGGTAAATACATCACAGCAATGGCGACAGTCGAGTGATGACGTATCTGAGGGCCATGCGCGAGAGAGACGAGTTTTGGTTCTCAGATGAGCATACCTTATTTTCTTGTATCATGGGTTATTGTAATCAGTAATTCTCCCCCGCATACTATCTAGCATTAGAGAGGGTACTCTTGTGATTTATTTCCTGATGAATAAAGATGACACTATGATGTTTAAAACTGGATTTTACTAATGTAATTAAAGCATTGTATTTAAACATTACTTTTTTTTACCCGGCTGTGTGTTACCTTATAGCATTACAGAATAGGTACACAAAAAAACTTATGCTTATTGTTGCTTGGCATTTTACATAGTAACATAGCAATACATAAGTGCTGTCTATGTTCTATAATAATTTACTTTATAATATTTACATTATAATAAATAATAAAAGAAATAATTATATTTTACTTCAATGTCTAATAAAGACATACGAATTGTTTAAAAAATAGTCTATCTATTCTAATCTTACCCTAATTATTATAAAGAGACTCTCTTCATATGTGAAGATCAGGTCCTGCAAGCACAAACTAGGATTGAGAAGATTATTTTCAAGAATGTGAAATATGTAAGTAAGTTCAAAAATAAGTAAGCTTAGAATGGCATGTAACTGATGATGATTACCGAATTCATTTGCTTTATAAATGAGTGGATAATTTTAAGTTATATTATATTTTTTTATTATTAATCACAAAAAATAAATTTATAATAATAAATATGTTCACTGCAGACATATATAAGTGCAATACGCATTCGTTAATCATTATCCTCCCGTAAACAACTTTTTACTTATTAGATGAGCGATGTTGACGTATTGACAGTTCGTTCTCTTTTGTCCTTAGAGTACCGGAAGCCCGCACGGCCGACCTATGCCATCGGCGGTCCCTTTTTCGAAAACCGAGAGCATGAATTTGCACTTAACTTTATTACAGGTAATATAACCCGAGTAGTACTTTTGTAGTGACCGGTGACGAGCAGCGTGTATCAGCGCTAAAACAAGACACCCGTATTGTCAATGTTATGCCACGTACGTCGTTTACCTGAGCAGCTAAGTGGGTACTAGGTACGAATGCCGTCGATAATGAGTCACTTGGAAATTATGTAAGACGAGAGCTTTTTGTTATACTTCGGAAATGCTCGTGAAATGTTAAAAATCGCATTCCTCGGGACGTGATTCAGTTTCTTATACCCAGTAGCGAAAATTAAATTTCCCACAATTATTGTTAGTAACTTCAACAGAGAGACATCAAAGTAACTAGTAATCTAATACAAATCATTGATAATTTCGTGTTTCAATGTTAAAGTTACTAAAAATAATTGCGGGAAATTTAAATTTTGCTACTGGGGTATATGTAATTATTTACATTTCAAATCCGTAGTCATGCCAAAAGAAAAAATAGAAATATATACTTTTTCCACTTTTGCCTTAAAATATACGATTTGTAACAAGTTTGGGCGATTAGACAATATACTGTTACCGTGTATTTAGTCCAGTTTGTTTGGTTTACCTGTAGATATGTTTACTTGATTATAGTATATATTGTTGCTTAATAAAAAAAGCTAGAATGGCATTCTGGGATGCACACCATTTTAGGATTCACTTCCTTCCTGATATTGAAGCTTATAACATCTAGGTAAGATTATTTTATTTAATTTAACTGCTAATAATTTTTATCTCAGGTAATTAACATCTATTATATTCAGTAACATCTTTATTTGAAATTTAACATTTTACAAAGGACACATGGTAATATTATATTTCGATTTTCAGGATTTTTTTTTTTCTTTAATTTTCCATTATATCATTATTTTCTGGATTAAAAAATAATTTTAGATACTTGAATTAAGTATCCAATTAGCAGGGCATAGCTAATTGCCTGCAGAACTTCGAAAGGTTATAACCTGCTACACCCGAAGTGCGATTACACTCCAATGTAGTAAAGGGCACTGAAAGAATGAGAACACCTTCATAACTTTTATATTTTACCTTCTAACTACTATATTCAAACAATAATAACTGGAAAATTACCTCAGCTATAGAACAACTCCGAACACTAGTCGCAAGGTCGGTTGGATCATCCATATCAGACATAGAATCTGATAAACAAGTACTAGTATGTAAGTCATTTGATAATTATGATTTAATGTAAATCTTTATTCCCCTACATTTCTAATTTAATTGTATTACTTTGATTCGCATAGTTGTTATCACAGTATAGCCCTCGTTAAAATTGGAAAACTTCTTATGTTTGATACCTGTAAACTCAACTGCAAGTATATATATTTTTTTTTACCTATAATAATAAGTTACATACCATATAAGACAGATTTATTAAGATAATTATTGGATTATCAATCAATTTTTTTAGTATTACCATATTATAGCAATTGCATATATTAAGCTACAATGCACAAGCTTTCAATCTAAATATTAACTACCTATCGAAGTCTTACAAGTTACCACATACTAAGTGCTCCCTGATTTATTTTGGTTTAACAGCTGTTCGCTTATTTGACAGCAAGAGTGTTTGAGGCAGATAATGTAGTGTTCATTTTACATACAATGCAAGTAACCTATTCATCATTATTATTATTATTTACTTAATTATTATTATCTTCATTGATTGTCATTAATTTAAAATTAGTTTTGTAAATTCTGTATTACTTATTGTTCCTTTTAAAATCTTTAAAATCACAAAGATTTTAGTTGCAAAACATCAAATTAATTTACAATTTATTGTATAAATTTCATTATCAACAAAATTGCAGATGTTAAATAATGTAAAATCAGAAAAAATCAAAATTCAAAATTTATAAACACAATCAAACGAAAATATAAATCATTTATTTTATTAGAACTTTAATTGCGAATTGTTATTATTCAATTCAGATATCATAAAAATTTAAAATATAAAATTTAATTTAATAAAATTACATCTGTCAAACTATCGACATCTAACGGTAGAAACAGAAATTTTAACTATTAATCCAATTGATAGGAATCTGTAACATTAGCTGTTAAATTAGAATACTTTGAATTTAATTAATTTTAATACAAGATACATGCAATAAATGTAAGAGAAACCAAAAATTTGAACGAGATAAACATTTGAACATTGAATGTTAAAAAATAAACTATACCCCGAATATACACTCTGAAGTTGGAGAAATTGATGTAATCAGACGGTTTTCGTATGTTTGTTGACGGACACTAATTCCGCAAATATTCAAATGGTATACCTACGGATGAAAGCCATGACCTGAAAAAAAAAAAAAAAAGTTTTGTTTAAAAAAATTCAACTTTACGCCACAGGCGAAAAATGAATGCATAAAGTTAAAATCCGTCCTAATAGCCAAATTCAAATTTTCCGCTATTATTCTTAGTAACTTCAACGTTGATACATAAAATTCCCCACAATTTGTACTACATTAATAGTTATTTTAATGCCTTCACGTTGATTTCACTAAAAATTGTAGCGGGAAATTTAAATTTGGCTATTAGGGTGATTCAACTAGGCGATTCTACTCGTAAAAGTGCCTGAATAATGTTAAAACAGTTTCTTCGTACCATTAAAGTCAAGCGAGTTATTAGGCATTCTGGGAAAGTCGAAAAAATTAATCGAACCAGTCAAAAAATTGGCTAAAACTCAAAAACAAAACAATATAGCTATTTTTAGTTTTCGTCATTGAGCATATCTCGGAAAAAGAGATCGAGACTTGGCCATTCGTTTTTTTCTATCTCTTACGGTTACCGAGATGCCCTATTCTGACAAGCAAATTGAACCAGCCTGTACATGCCTCTCAACAGGAAATTTTGTTGTCCAAATTTATGTAAGACGTTATACTATCTTAAATCTTAGGTATCATAAAATAAGCTGCCAGATCTATGGAATAGTTGTTAAATTGACACATAAGAAGTGGGTGTATAAAATAAGCAAAAAATATAGTTAAATTCATACACAATTATATTTAAAATAAATAAAAGTTATTGTTAAATTAAATAAACATTTTTAGCAAAAACTTATATTTAATCTAAACACATTTTGGCTTTGTCTCAGATTTAAATATAAAATATATTTGGTCTTAATAACATATTTATATAGAATTTTTGTCTTATAGTATGTAATTCAGACTAAATGTAAGATTCATTTTAATAATACAATTGTATCAATTCGATGTAATGCCTCAATATGAATCATATCACATTGAAAGCTTGTTAAAAACTTTGACGTTCGTTCACGCAAATGATCTTCACATTTTCGATAATTCGACTCGCCGAAGGTGAATGAAGCGACCTCGAACGGAGGCCCAATTAGACCGAAGGCTTCTTCTCTAAAGTGCATATATACATAGCTACACGCCAGGCAGTCACTCTAATGCCGTTTTTAACGAGTCCCGATAATAACATATTTCGGCACCGGATACACTTCGACAGTCATGGGCTTTTGCCACCCGCAGGTTACAGCCCGAAAATATGCCAATTCCACCTCCCCTCTATAATCAGAGCTTGTCCCACCGACAAAGGCGAAAGATTTGACGGACTATCTATCCATAGTCTTTATACTTTTATACATGCGGTGTGTGAGAGCCTTTGAACGTAAAAGGTTGCGGTTTTTCTTTTTTATCATCTTTTCTGTTAGGTTAGTTGACTTGTATGTATGTATAAGGAATAACATAAAAACGGATAAAAGAATGAAAAGGTAAATGAATTATGAATTAAGATGGCCAGATATAAACTACGTGCCCAAAAAATGGTTAATTTCTTTTTGCTTTTTCTTGCGCAATGCATCTTCCAACTAAGATGTGATCAACTTGTAGACCCAGAAAGAGATATCTTAAGTTGTAAAATTCATTATCTAGTTCAGTTTGATCGTATCACAATGCTTCTGTCTGATATGAAACCTCAGACTAACAATTTTTGATATATTTAATTTTTAAAAATTGGAATTGTACCAATCAGAAAAAAAAGCTTAAGAATTTTATTACAGTTCTCCTGGAGGGAAATGCCAGAGGTGGTAGAATCCAAAAAAGTGACATCATCAGCATACATTACCAAAAAGTTATCCCGAAATACCACGCCCAGGTCGCTAATGAAAAGAAGAAAAAGGATTGGTCCTAAAACAAGGCCTTGCGGAACTCCTACGTTGCTCACCTTACTATTAGAATTAACAATCATAGTATCCTCGGAAGATAAGTAATACATACTGCTTCCGTCATCAAAAAGACGAAACCAATCATAAACCACTCCTCTAAAGCCGTAATCATAGAGTTTATTAAGCAAAATCGAGTGATGGACACTGTCGAAGTCCTACTCAGATCACAGAAGATCCCGACAGGACTCCCGCCATCCTCGACACAGTTAACCAATTCCCCATAAAAAGAAAGGAGAGCGGTACCGGTAGACCTTCCATTACAAAATCCGTGTTGTTTGTCGATAATTAAGCTATTATCAGTAATAAATTTAGATATGCGTTCGAGGAAACAGTATTCGAAAATCTTAGAAAAAGCAGAAGTTACCGCAATAGGTCGATAATTTGGCAGCACATCACGATCACGTTCTTTTCATAAACAGGCACGACTCTAGTTAACTTCAATCTGGAGGGGAAGGCTCCACTAGAAAATGATAAGTTCACCAAATAAACCAAACAATAACTGACAACATCTTTTTAATTAAAAACATAGGGATTTCAGTCAAAGCCATGTGAAGTTTTATTTTTTAGTTTGGAGCTCACTAGGCTCAAAAGGTGCAAGAAAAAGAGAATTACGGCAATGCGGAAAGACGCCGCCGGTAGCATTAGATGTTTTAGCATTATTCCGAACATTCAGCGGTTCATTAATGAAATAATTATTGAATAACTCCGCCACTTCAAAAGGATTATCTATTTTGGAGTTGTTGACAGATAAAGCAATATTATTTGAGCGCGTGGTCTTACCAGAAATTCAGAAACTATTTGCCAGGATGTTTTAGTTGGATTGTTTGACCTTGTAATTCTGTTCTGATAACAGGCCTTCTTGGAACTAGCAATTAAAATTTTGTGTTTGTGTTTGGCAGCTTTATAGATTTCATTTAACGCGAGATATTTATTTCTAAGAATATTTAAATCTCTTAAGTTTACACTAGAGCACTTAACATCATTAGTCACCCAGTTTTTGGTATGACATCTATTTCTATAGTAATGTCTTCTAGAAGGAAAGTAAATATCAAAATAATAGAAAAAAGTATCAAAGAAATCCTCAAACGCATTGTCACTATTATCGCGTCGATATATATAATCCCAAGATTCAGACCACAAAGCACTTTCGAAGCTGCAAGCAGCGTGTACATCAAAAGACCTTCTACACTGAGAGAAATGGGCTAAGTAAAGTGCTTGATGAAAAAATTATTTACAATAGATAAAGTTTTACTTGGAACTATTCTCCTTAATTAATACCTGCAACTAAACCCAGTTTCCTGAATGCAACATGTTACAGTAAATAGTGCTTTTATTAATGGCTATTACACAGCGTACCTGACAAATTTGTGGTAAGTAACGTATTACTTATGACTACTGATACTGTATCTAACTACAACACATGCTTAGTAGAAGTAACGACAATGCTGATCGCTATTAGACTCATGTATTTTCTTAAATAGGTAATAACTTGCCACAACTATGATTAATTGAGTTTTGCCGTCACCCCGTGATTGTTTTACTATTCCTGATTGGCTAATGCGGCGGAGTAATGAAATAGTCCCCGAGACGGCTACGCGCGCAGGCGCGGGCTAGCGTCAAGTAAGAATTACAGACGTGGGAAAAGGTCGTCGAAAAAGGATGGCCAAGGAGTACGGCCATTGTAGGCCAGTTGGAACGCAAATATATTAAAAATATCGGGTGGGTTAACTCAACACCCCATCCGTATAAAGAATCCCAGCGAAAGAAGAAGTACCGAGCCTATAAGCAATCGGATGTTTCAAGATTGCAGTTTTAAACCACGTGGTGGGATATTTGAATTCCCCATCATTGTGATGATATCTGCGCCCGCTGGTGAAGTTAAAGTGTGGGTGTGGATGCCGTCACTAGCTGAGTGACAGTCCAAATGCAGTTAGGGATACCCCAACGAAGTAGCCGTTTTCGAGGCGATCACCGGACATAACTGCCACGTACGCCGACAGAGGATCAACTCGCCGAGATAACGCCCAGTGCAAAGTACCAACAGAAACCGCAAGTTTACCGCCTAGGTATATTATTTCTTTGTTTATTATTAGTTGTAACTTCAAAGCCATATTTCTCTTTGTCGTTTGTTTAGATTTCAATAATTTTAATAACTAAATAACGTTTCAAGGGGGCCCCATTTACCTTATCTTTTATGATTGCTTTATTCATTTTTTTTTTTCATTATTAAGGGATATATTTTATGAGTCATTACGTTATATATTGTTTAAAAAAAAACTGTTGTTAAAGTGAAACCAATATCTTTCATTCATATCAGGTAGTCACTGTGTTTGTCCTATACAAAATAAAACTATTACTAATAATACTGCTTTTTTTTTCTTAAGTAATAAGTATTATGTACCATCTTTAGTAAAATAAATACGAATTTAATCTTCAATTATTAATGCAATCGAAGCTACAGCACACTGAATAGTAATTAAAAATTATTTGCAAAAAACAATTTTGAATTACGCATTGCTCGGTACGCAGTGCTTATAGTTGCAGTTGCATAAATAATCGAAGATTTGTGGAACTTTTTTTTTTGTACTTTATCAGTTATTCACACAGAGTACACAGTAAGCTACTTAATAAATATTCACTAAACTTCTTCGTTTCCTACACTACCTATAGTTGAACAACAAATTGAAGGTAAGTATATTGTATATTTATAGCAAACCATTACCTTTTATATATCAGGTATTTAGTGATTGTGCATTACTGATACTCTTTCCTTATCACAAGTAATCTAAATAGCTTGTATTAATTATGAAGGTGTGATAACTGTTATAAAATAGGTCACTCACAGCAATACACCTACTACTTGACAAGGGCAAATCTTTGCTTACTCCAACTGCATATATTCTTTTGTTTACTACTTCAGTTTAATTATCATAAGTAACTTCATAAGTTACCGGTATAAAGCAGACCGTAAGTAACTTAGATTGCTTCTTGTTAGTATCAGTGTTTAGGATCTCTTTTTTACTAGTACTAAGTAATCTGTACTTTTGTCCCATATCCAGCTGAACTTTTTACTTACGATAATTGTATTTTTATTTATGATTATTAATTTTTTTCACCGTCGCGGCCAATCTTGCACAGAACAGTACCATGATCAGAGACGGAGGTGTCGACCACACAAACCACAACCTCGGAAATATTAGTAAAAATATGATCAATTGTTGTACACTTCTCACAGGACAAATCGGGACACCAGCAATTCAGAATCTTAAAATTTCTTGATTGTAAATGCAACTTTCGGAGGACGTATTTCCTTATCATAGCCATAAATCACATAATTATGTATTACTGCGATCAAAGGTAACGACTGGAAATTTAAACAGAAACATAAATATATAGAGAGAAAAAGGTTTATGTATAGAATGAACAAATCCGAGTTTCGGTGGCGGCGTTTCCTTTAGAAATACCAATGAAAAAAAAATACGTAATAACAAAAAGAACTCTTGAATAGACGGCTTCATTTAGAAATATATATGTATTTAACTTGTTTGATGTTATGTATAGAGATAATTCTTTTTTAAGAAAACATGTGGTGATGGGATTGTATTATTTAAAATTGTGTTACTCGTTAGTGCTGCTTTGATATTAGTTACTTACTTGGATTTTTGCTCGCGAGTATTAGTTTAGGAATAGATAACTACACTATTATTGATGTATTAATTACTATTGCTGTTTAATATTCTTAAATATTGTATTACTATAAAGTTTTCTTCTATCTATAAAAAAATTACCAAAACCAGGTTTAAGATTATTTATAAAATTCCTAAATAAAGCAATTAAGTTCGCAAAGAAATTATTTATTTTATGAACCCTCCGTTTATTGTATTTTCAGGAAATATATCTTAGCTATCGCTTGTGTAATCTGACGTCGTTGATCTATTTTCTTGAAATATGGCCAACACTGGGTCTATTTACAAACTGTCTTTATGTAGCACAGGTTTATTAACAATTATTTAAATATTATTGGATTTACAATACATAACAAACATTGTAAGAAAGCATATTGTTCGTCAATCTCAGTTAGTGCTAAAATATTTATTGTTGAATTTGATACATTTAATACTTTTTCGTTGCTACTGCCCGAAGCTGTGTTACAGACCAAAAGTGTTAGCTATATTCCAATAAAATAAAACGACATTGGATTACACAGGCGATAGTTAAGATATATTTCTTGAAAATACAATAAGCGGAGGGTTAATAAAATAAATAATTTCTTTGCGAAATTAATTGCTTTAAAAATTTTGTAAATAATCTTAAACTGTTTTTGGTAATTTTTTAATACATAGAAAAATATTTTGTAGTAATAGAATATTTAAGAATACTAAACAACAACAATAATGAATACATCAATAATAGTGTAATTAATCACATTGTTCAAAAACTCAGGGGGCTGATTGACATATTGTCTATTGCTAAAGTATTACTTGCGGGCATAAATCAAACTAAGTAACTAATATCCTAGTAATAGGTAATATAATTTTAAAATCCCATCGCCATATGTTTTCTTAAGAAAAGAATTATCTCTACATAACATCAAACAAGTTAAATACATATATGTGTATTTCTAAATGGTGCCGTCTACTCAAGGGGCCTTTCAGTTGTTATGTATTTTTTTTTGCATTGATATTTCCGTATTTGGTATTTCTAAGGAAACACCGCCACCGAAATTTCAATGTGTTTATTTAATGTATAAACCTTTTTCTCTATATATATTTATATTTCTGTTTAAATTTTTAGTCTTTACCTTTGATCGCAATAATACACACAAAAAAGTGATTTATGGCTTTGATAAGTGCATATATCCTCTGAAAACTGCATTTACATCCCAAGAAATTTTAAAATTCACGATTGCTGGCGTCCCGATTTTTCCTGTGAGAAGTGTACATAAGCTCTCCGTCACCCGAGTTGGCCACCCCACCAAGTACTACAATTGTGACAAAATCTTTTTTAGTGTTACTATAAGATTTTAAAGTTCATTTTTTCACGGGATTCGTTATAACGGAATATCCAATTATACCACCCCCAAGACGACCTAAGCATTTGTCGAAATATCACAACAGCACTAGCGTTAGTTAGGACCGCCCACCTGTACGCAATTCCCGAAGAAGAATCCAAATTAATGTCTATCCACGAATGAATAGCCGTACTCCCGACCGCGTCTTACACCCCGTCATTAAAGCATTCCTGCCAACTGCTCCTCCAGGACGGTCCAATTGATCCAACTACTGCTCTCCCACGAAACACCACCAATCACAATAATTACTAGCACTTAAAGAAGAGCTTTACGGGCCTCGTCGTGAATTAGTCCAATGCATCGCCTGCAGCCGCTCCAGGCGAGGAAATAAAAGTCCAAAACAGAGAAGAAAAAAAAAATGAAAAGAACGAACTATAAAGAAAATCACGGGGTATTTCAAAAATTACTGTATGGTCAATTTTTTTCTGAATCCGATGGCGAAGATGGGTCTCTCTCTATATCTGATGAAAAGTGTTGTGATCATCAAGAGAATTCATTTGCGAAAACAAGGTTTAAATCTCTTCGGAACGGCACAGCGCACTGGATAATTCCGAACAAACAAACAGATTTAACGATCCAAGTCCCCTTAGAGCTTTTTTTTTTTTGTTATTTCCCTCGACAAAAGCCGACCACTTCAGCGGTGACTCGCTAGGTCGTTCGTTACTATAATGCGTTTCTCTTTTGTCCAATAAAAGTCACATTTATTCTACCAGAGAAGTGGTGTGAAATTATAATGTTCTGCCTGTCACCACGGATAAATACATATCACTCTATAATATCCACCACTGGTGTTCGGTGGCCAGGTTGGCTACTCTTGTGTGGCGGGGACGCACACAATGGCCGAATAATGGAATGACAGAACGTTCTTTGGCCATCAAGCAATAGTAGCCGGTTAGGCTAGTTTAATTCGTTTTGGTAATGGTGTTTAGATTCTCGGATTGCCTTTTTATGTCGGTTAATATAATATACAATGTAATAAAAGTTATTCTATAGATCATTTTATGCTAAGCAAGGAGATATCTTGTTTCAAAAGTTGAAAAGACGTTTCTGAATGCGTCGCCAACCCCAAATTACATAGACACTAATAGGAACCGATTTAAAAGAAAAACAACATAAACTGCACCACTAAATTAGAAGAACGCTAAGAATAATTATTTGAAGAAAGTATTATTGGGTATAGCAGCCAACGGATTAAATGAAATTCTTTATTATCCGTCTAACCTTTCGCAATTAATTTATTGCTTCCTTAGAAACAAAAAAAACTATAATTTGTAAGATAAAAAAATCAACATTAATAAAGTTAAGAGCGATTACTTACAGTGGAATGATTAACAAATTAAAATATACATAAATTGTGTCCAAAGAAAACTAAAGATTACAAATTAAAATAATCTTAACAGAGAACCACGTGTTCAGAAGATAAGGTTAGGACCACAGGGTGTTATCTTGGTTTATTATTACCGGTTATTATTTTTAGTATTATAATAATAATAATAATATACAGGGTGGGCCACCAAATTCGCGTCGGTTTATATACGAAAAGTGGTAACATATTTTCAATTTTTGTTTTGGTTAAGGATTATACAGGTTCAGAAGGAGCACATTTCAAAATTATTTTGAAGTATACTGGGTGACTCAAAGAAAGTTACACACCAAAATTGTGAAAAATCATGTTTTTTTTATTAAAACGAATAAACTGATATGTTAAAAACTGCTGCTAACGTTTTAAAAACTGTTCAAAATGATGGCCATTGTTTTCAATGCAGAGGCGTACTCTTTCTTAAAATGAGTCTTTAACATTACTCAAAACATTTGGTGTTATAAATCGAAACGCCCTTCTTATTCGTTCGTTTATGTTGTCGAGTGTAAAAAAAAATAATAGCTAAGAATTAATATTTGAAAAAGAAAATTCTAAATTACTAAGAAACTATAACAGATAGGTATAGGAAACATTAATACAATCTTAAAGACCGTTAAAATTAGAATCTAAATCAGGTAATAAATACAGGGTGTTTCATTTAAAATAAGAAAGTTACTTGTCCCTAAAAATAGCAGAAATTAAAAGTATATTTTTGTTCACACTGTATAAATTTTTTTTCATTGCTTTTATTTTATTATCAAGTCTAATGCTTTATTTAAAAAATAAATACAGTTTAAAATATCTAACTTAAATATGCATGACAGGCATGCCTCTTAAATTTTGGTCTACATTTTGAAGAATAGTTAATTATCTCGTAAACGAGTTGAGTTAAGCATAAAAAAACTAACATCAACTTGCCTTTATTTGGTCTGTACTATCAAAATATATCATGATATAGAGGGTGTTCCATTTAATTTTTCACAACTTTGGTGTGTAACTTTTCTTTGAGTCACCCTGTATACTTCAAAATAATTTCGAAATGTGCTGCTTCTGAACCTGTATAATCCTTAACCAAAAAAAAAATTAAAATATGTTACCACTTTTCGTATATAAACCGACGCAAATGTAGTGGTCCATCCTGTAGTTATTTGCTTAGTTGATACATACATAAGTGTATATTAAGCACGTTAAAATTAAACAACAATACAAACACAAAATACTAACGTTATGTTTACAATAAACTATTTAAATGTTGATATTGAAATAATAACAAGGTAAAATACGTATTCCAATCCTTTTTATTTTATTTTTCGTATTCCAATCCTTTTTATTTTAATATATTTACTGCGACATGTTTCGGTTTTTTCAAACCATCTTCTGGCAATAAAACGTCAAAGGTGTGTTATTATGTAAGATTGATGTGTCGTCAAGGTGTGTTACATAATAACACACCTTTGACGTGTTTGATTGCCAGAAGATGGTTTGAAAAAACCGAAACATGTAGCAGTAAATATATTAAAATAAAAAGGATTGGAATACGAATTTTACCTTGTTATTATTTCAATATCAACATATATTACACCAATCCCCTGGGACACTATAGATTAAACTATTTAAATATTGGGGCAAAAGGTTTATGAATTTATGGTTGTTATTTCTTGGGTCGGATAGCATTAAATGTTATGTATTATGATAATATGTCATGTGTAATGTGCATTTAATATTGATTTAAATAAAAAAAAAGTCGTTCAAGAATAATTTAAATAAGGTAAAAGAAAAAAAAACACTCATTTTAGCTAGTTGAAATTACTTTAGGGTAAATAGTCCTTGTGTATTGTGGTAAGGTTTAATTTTGCCCATTTGATAACACCATCTTCACTACATTCTACAGGGTATTCCACGTAACTGGTTCATTAAAAGTTTATGATGTTCTATTATTTACTTATATTTGAGATTTTAGCACCAGTATATGTTGGATTGGAACCTATAAATGTAAAATACCTTAACCAAAATATCACTTCCGGTTGACTGGAAATGGATTGTTCAACTTTGTTATTTTAATAGAATGATATAATTTTATTCATTTTGGATTTTACAAACTATAAATACGTCAGTTTTCATTAGCTATTCCTATAGCTAATGTTGCCGTTTTTAAGTTATTTAAGTTTTTCTTTTTTTTTTAGTTATAATCATTGCATCATTGGGAAATTAATATCTCGGTTAATGACTGCAAGTAGAGATCCAAATTTGCTATGTTATGAATGAGTATTACTTTAAGAATACGGTAAGCACAGCTGTAGAAGTTGTGTACAATGTCTAACATACAGGGTGTTCAAAACTGAGGAACAAAGTGATAGTTATTTCAAATGCAGAAAACTCCATTTTTTTAAATAGAACACCCCCTGTATTTTAATTCGGGAATTAGAAGTAAATATCATCCCCTATCACCTTATATGAGCATTCCCTATACCTATCTTTAATAGATTTTGAGATATGAGCGACTTTTTGTTAAACAGACTAAGTATTTATTCTCAATGATACAATGATTATGACTAAAAAAAAAGAAAAACTTAAATAACTCAAAAACGGCAACATGTAGCTATAGGAATAGCTAATGAAAACTGACGTATTTTATAGTTGCAGAATCCAAAATGAATAAAAATTATATCATTCTATTTAAAATAACAAAGTCGACATCCATTTCGGTCAACCGGAAGTGATATTTTGGTTAAAAGTATTTTACATTTATAGTTCCAATCGAACAGATACTGGTGCAAAATCTCAAATATAAGTAAAATAATAGACATCATAAACTTTAGATGAACCAGTTTACGATGGAAATACCCTGTATAATAATATATGTATTTGCTTAGTTGATACATACTTAGGTGTATATTAAGCACGTCAAAATTAAACAACACAATACAATTACAAAATAGAATATAATATAAAAGCAGTTTGATTGCTAAACAAGCCAACGAATTCGTCTATGGGGTTAATATAATTTTGTTGCGATATATTTTTAAGCCTAACTTTGAATATTCTTTCATTCCTACTTAATTTTGAAACTTCAAACAACAGATTATAGTGTCGGACTCCAACAGAAGATGGAGCTCTCCATGTTATAGGGAATTTATTAAAGGGGTGTCTAAAATTATCCTTTCCTTTAGTGTCATAGCCGTACCTTTCGTTATTTTTTATAACTCACCTCTCTTACTAAATATACAGGTGTTCCCACGTAACTGCGTCGATTAAAAGTTTATATGTCTATTATTTACTTAGTTTTGAGATTTGCACGCTTACTGTTCGATTGTGAGCAATAAATGCAAAATACCTTAACCAAAATATCACTTCCGGTTGACCGGAAATGGATGTCAACTTTGTTATTTTAAATAGAATGATATAATTTTTTATTCATTTTTGGATTCTACAACTATAAATACGTCAGTTTTCATTAGCTATTCCTATAGCTACATGTTGCCGTTTTTGAGTTATTTAAGTTTTTCTTTTTTTTTTATAATAATCATGGCATCATTGAGAAATTAATATCTCGGTTAATACTGCAAGTAGAGACTCCAAATTTGCTATGTTATGAATGTAGATATAACTCTAAGAAACAGTAAGCACACTTTACATTCTAACATACAGGGTGTTCAAAACTGAGGAACAAAGTGACATATTTTCAAATGCAGAAAACTATTTTTTTTTTAAATAGAACACCCTGTATTTTAATTCGGAATTGGGAAGTAAATATCATCCCCTATCACTTTATATCAGCATTCCCTATAACTATCTTTAATAGATTTTGAGATATGAACGACTTTTTGTTAAACAGACTAAGTAGCCCTATCTGTACGTGTTCCTGAATGGGATTAATGTCAAATTTATTGACTAACCAAAAGTGTTTATGTATATCATTGTAATTACACTTTTGTACAACGCAATATTAATAGAAATGACTATTCGAACAGCGACATTCTTGTATGGTTATTCAAAGAATAATACATGAATTTGACATTAATCCCATTCAGGGCCAGCTACAAACATTTAAAGGTAGGGCTACTTAGTCTGTTTAACAAAAAGTCGCTCATATCTCAAAGTCTATTAAAGATAGGTATAGGGAATGCTGATAGATCTCCAGAAAGCAATACTACACGACAGTCTCGAGTTAACTTTACTATAATAAAAAGATAAAACCGAGTTATGAACAGCTTACGAACGTTTGGTTATGCACCAATTAATAACAACATCGTTTTTTGGATTATAATGCAAGTAAAATATTTTTGTGCTGCTAAGAGAATTTATTTGGAGGAAAGAACATTTTTTTAAAGAAATATTTTGATTTACAGAAAGCTATAACGTCAATTTAAGTTACTACATTTAATTTAAATAAAGTCTCTCTATGTGAATTCTCTATTTCAAGGATATCTATTCTTTTGAGGGAAAGAATATTTTTTGTCAGTGCATAAACAGTGATTTTCGAACGGTTGGCACTTTACCTATAGATAGATGCTTACCTATTTGTAAACATACGAACTAGGCGTAAGTCGCAAGTCGTAATCGCCCTAAGCAATTCGCAAGGACGTCCAGAATATCACGGGTTATATTCAAATGATGTGGATCATTCATGGAGAGAAAAAAATGTCTGTATATGAACACCTGTGCGTCTTCAAAAGATAAAGTGCCGACGATTTATGTTGATAATTATATGTGTAATTTATTACATATAAATTTTACTATCTACATCTAGCTATTATTGACTATTGACTGTTGTTTGTTCTACGTCCTTTTCCTAATGTTTTTTTTTTTCTGTTAGCTTATATCATACTATGATATGCAATATAATCTCGCAAGATACAGGCTGATGTTAATTAAGCGAAATACAACGTTATTGCTGTATGTTCACCCAAAGAAAAGTTTCTACATTATTTTGGTACAAATATGTATACATCAAAAGGTCACATTGCTTTACGGTTAAAATGTACTAGAAAAATGTTAAATACAGTGATACAGACTGTTCAAGATAAGGGCCCCATGCTTAGGGATTTCGAGAACGGTGAAAGACAGAAACATGATTAAATTGGAGAAAAGAAAAATTGTGTTGAAAAATTCCTCACGTATTTTTTGAGTGCACTATAATGTATAACAAAACGCGTTTAACTGGGGCAAGGGGCTACCCGTAGATCTTTCTACACGTCAGTGTTTTAGTCTGACAAAAAAGGAAATTCCAAAGCCTTTTATTTTTTATTCCCATATAATAACTGTTCGCACATCGTAGACGAATATAAAGATATCGGAAAGGAAAGGAAACCATATAATCAACCCAAACTATTATTAGATAATAATGTAGGATTTACGCGCTATTCGGAATGCCCAATTATTGAGTCGGAACATGGCAGAAAGAATATTTGTGAATGCATATTAATGGGCTAGAACCGTTTGCATACCGAAGAAATATCTGATAATTGCCCATTTTTCGACAGGGTAAGAGCAATCGATGGGACCTTCAGAAATGTGATCAGTTGGGATGCTGATTGATATACAAGATGTTCCGTAGATACATAGACAAGCACTTTCGTGCAGGAAACGTTTTCAAAGTTGTTTATTCTTTAATGAACAGCAAAGGGTTTAGCAGGATAAGCTACTGAAAAGTGCTCCCGATGGTATTGAATTGAAAATCCATGAAACCGTGAAACTCCATTGAAACAAAAGCTGAAATTATGACGATAATGAGCAGTGCTAGATTTCAGCCCCCTACAACTGATATGGGAGCTTGATGAAGCAATTAACCCCTAAAGTATTTTATTTTTTATCTGTCTCTTTTTAACCAATCGATTTGAAATTTTACAGAAGTGAATTTGCTTGGCTGATACTTCATTTAAAAAATGTTGGCTCATTTTTGTGGCTGTGGCAATTTAACTAGTTAACAAAAATAAAATATTTTTGGGATCCCAGAAACGGGGTCATCCTTTCGAGCATAAACACCAAACTTTCGCCAAATATGCTCCTGTAAGCCAGCTTTGTTGTGTGAAAATTTGAACCAATTTGCTGTGGTGGAACAGCTGAAATGAAAATTGAAAATTGTTTTTAGGAAAAATGCAAAAGGGCGAATCAGTATGGAGGGACAAAAAATAAATTATAAAAAAGCCTAACTTATTTTGTAAGTGAATCTTAAGCCACTAGCTCTGGATATAGAATAAAAAGAAAATGGCCGGAAACCATTTGAAAGAAAAAAAGATAATTTAATAATAATTGTTAGAAAATATGGCATTTAAAAAAATTGTTTATAAATTGTGGCAGTTACATTGAAAGAAATTGTTTAAAATTGGCAAAAGAAAAAAAAAAACAAATTCAAAATTGCTAAAAGGAAGTACATAATCTGGGAAAAAATAAAAAGGGAGAAAAAGTCTGGAAAAACGTGTTAAACACTAGAAAGAGGTGTACAGTTTGGAAATAAAAATTTTTAAAAGAAAATTGAAAGAATATAAAAAAGCGCAATCCGTAATCCATTTTTTTTGTTGTGTATATGATCTCATTGCGCATCACTGGAAAATTGAGAATGAAAAGTAAAAGTGAAAAATTAAATAAATTATGAATGTATTTGCAAAAACAAAAGGGCGAATCAGTAGGGTGGGGAAAAATTCAATTATGAAAAAAAGTCTATTTTTTTTTAATGAATCTGGGTCACTAATTATAGATATAGAAGAAAAAAACAAAATGGCGGGAAAATACTTGAAAGAAAAAAAAATGAACGTATATTGTGATACTAATGATTAGAAAATATGAGCATTTCAGAAAAAAAATATTGCTTAGTAGCAGTTACTGTTACATTAAAAGAAATTGTTTAATAGTAAAAAAAAAACTAGAAAAAGCAAGATATTTATAATTTCTAAAAATTCAAGAAAAAATTAAAAACATTAAAAGGGGGAAAAAGTTTTAAAAAAATGTTAGGAAAATTAAAAAAAAAATAAAGTAGGTAGGTAAAAATTTGGAAAAATGTTAAATATTAAAAAGAGGTAGATACACAATTTGGGGGAAAAAAATGTTAAAAATTTGGAAAAATAAATAAATATAAAAAGAAGTACGTGAAAAAAATATTTGAAAAAGTTTTTTAAAGGAGAATTGAAAGAATGTAAAAAGAGTCAAAAAATAAATAAGATTAAAAATGTAAGAAAGACCCTTTTTTACATTTTAAAAAGTTTAAAAAATTAAAAATCTCTAAGAGGAAAAAAGGAAATTTAAAATAATTGAAAAAAAAATTAAAAAAGAAAATTGAAAAAATAGGTCAAAAAGTGAAAGAAAAACATTTGAAAAAAATGAAAAACCGTAAAAAATATTAAAATAAATAAAAAAACAAAGATGTACAAAACTTGAAGAAAAAAAAGCTTTTAAAAATTAAGAATTGTTTAAAAGGGGTAAACAGTTTGAAAAAAAAAATATTGTAGTGGAGTTAACATTAAATTCCACTAATCATCATTTGTTCCAATTCAACAGAGGAAAAACAAAAGAAAGCGTATTCTAAATTGAGTGGAACGTTCTCCTATGAAGTAAAAAAGTAAGCCGATCCTTACCAATCTGCATTGTTTATAAGGTGAGTTCTAACATACCAATTCAGTTCTCAGAAATTCAATCTTAAATCATATTTTCCCTCAAAAACCAATTTTATCAAATATTTTTTTCAAATTTGAAAATTTTACAATAAATCTCGTACAAGGGGATATATTATGTAGTAGTTGAAGACACGAGTGGATGAAGGTGTTATGTTACAAAATTAAACTTTTTCAGAAATTAAGTTTTTTTATGTAATTTTTGTCAAAAGTATTGTAACATAATCCCTTCATACATTCACAAGATCGAGTGTTCTTGAATTTTTGGAAATTTCGATGGTGCCATGTGAAAGATGCGTACAAAACACCTTGATTCATGTAAAAAAGAAAGTTTTTAAAATTCGACATAGCACCTACATCCACTCGTATTTTCAGTTGTTTTTAAGATTATAAACATCATCACCAGGAATACTCTACTTCCTACTTTTTAGAATTCTCAACGCAGTTGTGATAACTTTTCATAGGATCAACTTATCTGTTAACACCTACTTTTTTTTATTATTTTTTTTGTGAGCCAACAAATTGATACATTAGATACTATTTGTTCGATAGTAAACACCTAATTCCTGTTGAAAAGAAGCGGTAGTGCGCTTTTTTTTTGTTCCACAACGGACGCAAGACGCACATCTGGATTCAATGCGCGTATGGAGTTCTCACACAGCCAGAGGAACTCAAGTCGTTTCTGGCGGTTCTGCCGGTCGCGGTCGGCCGCGCCAGACACCGGGTCTGACGGTCCGCATTCCATCCGAATCATATTTAAGTCGTGGCGTTTTATTTGGCCGGCGTGGCGAACCACCCAGGTGTACCCGTGAGTGAGTGAGTTTGTTTTTCCTCTGTTTGTTAATGACGCCGTGATGAGTGTGTGCCGACCGGGCCCTTTGTTCCCCCTTGCGCCCGAACAACAGAGGAATAGAGTGAGAGAGACGACGATAAGTGAGGGGAACGATGCGCGCATTCCTAGCCTGGTTATCGGGCTTCAGGGTGGCCGGCCGTCCTGCCACTCCGCCGTGGGCGGCCCGCTCTAATGGGTCCTCTACAAATCAATCAGTCCCCGTATAGCGAAGGGGACCCACTCTTCTCCTCTAAACCGTGTGTTGTGGCCCGCTCGCTTAGGCCGATGCCTCCTTTCGGCTAGGCGCACCTATATAGACTCTAGAGACACGGGAACGGTACGAAAAGACAATGGGACCGCGCGTGGGAACGAGACGAAGGATGACAATCGGACGCGAAACTAAATCACCGACAGTAAATGTGCAATCGTACCTGAAAATTCTTGATTCCGTGAAAAAAAAAGGATTTTTGCACTTGTGTAACTTCATGCACTCGATGGCGTGTGCGCTGAGAAAAATGGGTTAAGTAAAGTGTTTACTTGATAAAAAAATTATTTACAATAGATAAAGTTTTACTTGGAACTATTCTCGTTAATTAATACCTGCAACTAAATCCAGTTTTTTGAATGCAAGTTGTTACTGTAAATAGTGCTTTTATTAACGGCTATTATACAGCGTACCTGACAAATTTGTATGTAATAATCGGAACCAAACTGTTGATTTGTGGTAAGTAACGTATTACTTGTGACTACTGGCATTGTATCTAACTACAGCTATTAAACTCATGTATTTTCTTAAATAGGTAACAACTTGCCAGAACTATGATTATTTGAGTTTTGCTGCCACCCCGTGATTCTTTTTTTATTCCTGATTGGCTAATGCGACGGAGTAATAAAATAGTCCCCAAAATTGCTATGCGCGCAAGCGCGGGCTAGCGTCAAGTAGAAGTTACGGACGTGGGAAAACGTCGTCGAAAAAGAGTGGCCAAGGAGTACGGCCATTGTAGGCCAGTTGGAACGCAAATATATTAAAAATACTGGGTGGGTTAACTCAAGGCCCCATCTGTATAAACAATCCCAGCGAAAGAAGAAGTACCGAACCTACAGTAAGCGAAATTTCTATAGGTCTACAAGAACTGTTGAACAGAATATGTGGTTTTTCTTAAAATCTTTGGCAAACTATGCATTGAAGTTAATGCTTAATTGCACTGAAAGGCCAACGCACGAGGAGATATCAATGAAAAAATTTATTGCACTTTCTACAGAAAATACTTAGAATAATGATAATTTAAAACAGCGAAATTTCTATAGGTCCACTAACAAAATGGATAAATGAAATAAAAAAATTATAATTTTTGCTAAAATTAGTACTTAGTGTTGATCCTTTATTCAAAATAACCTGAAAAATCCTGTTCTTCATACTGTCTATCAACTTCATCAATATTGACACAGGAATCTCATTCCAACACTTCGTTATCGCAGATTTCAGTTCTTTAACGCTATTGTATAGTTTATTATTCTCATATACCTTCCTAGCCAATATTCCCCAAAGATTCTCGATGGGGTTCAGGTCAGGTGAGCGAGCGGGCCATTGCATTAAGTTGATTTCCTTTTGGTGGAACCACTCCTTTGTTCGTCTAGAAGAATGGATAGGTGCGTTGTCTTGCTGAAATATCCAGTCTTGCGACGGCATTTGTTCACCAAAGTCTATTAGAACCATTTCTAGAAGTTCTATATAAGAACCCGAATTCATTCGTGTATTTATAAAACATATAGGAGTTTTATTGTTATGGGTAAAAGCTGCCCAAACCATTACACTACCGCCACCAAAATTTCTACTCATCGCAACTTCAGTGTTCTTCTTATGGAAATCGTGCCAATAATATTTGAAACCATCAGGCCCGTCTAAATTAAATTTCTTCTCGTCCGAAAATATGACATTCTTCCATTCACGATCCCAATTCATATGATTTTGCGCAAATTTCAGTCTTGCTTGTTTATGTGTCTCTTTTAAGAGTGGTTTTGAAGCCTTTTTTACCCATCGAAAACGTTTACTTCCCGGACAAAACTTGTTGCACACGTCTCTTAGTTACTGGTAAATTTAAATCACATTTTATTTGTTGTGCAGTTACATTACCAGAAAAAGCTAACCGAAATATCGACGAGTGCTGTCTGCGCGTTAGTTTTTTATTCCCTCCTTTAGCCCGATTTTTGCGGTAGAAATTACCCAACCTTACAAAATTATTGATAAGGTGATGGGATCGTACTATTTTCTTACCTATTGCTCGGTTTGACAAGCCCATTTCTTTATAACAATTAATTTTTGTTTTTTCGGCATCAGTTAGCAATTTACCTCTCGACATTGTTATTAACTGATATACTTTAATGTTATATGTATGTATTTAGCACTAAATACAGTTTGTAAAGTGTGAAAAATGTTTACACTAGCAAACAATGTCTAACTTCATGCGCCATCTATCTAGCTCGGTGGCACTATAGAAATTTCGCTCATACTTATACGTCAATTTTACGCTACTTCCTCTATTTTTCTAAGAATTGTAATATAGGTAAAATAATATCTCTGCCATTTGATTATGTTCTATAATGAAATTCTAGGTAGTTTCCAACTATTAGTGTTGCTAAATGTATATACAGGAACTACAAAATTATGTGGAACTATAGAAACTTTGCTTACTGATAAGCTATCGGATGTTTCAAGATTGCGGTTTTAAACCACGTGGTGGGATATTTTAATTCCCCATCATTGTGATGATATCTGCGCCCGCTGGTGAAGTTAAAGTGTGGATGCTGTCGCTAGCTGAATGATTCCACAGTGCAAGTGCCACCTGCAGTTAGGCATACCCCGACGAAGTAGCCGTTTTCGAGGCGATCACCGGACATAACCGGCACGTATGCCGACAGAGGGTCAACTCGCCGAAACATCGCCCAGTGCAAAGAACCAACAGAAACTGCAAGTTTACCGCCTAGGTATATTATTTCTTTGTTTGTTATTAGGTGTAACTTCAAAGCCATATTTCTTTTTGTCCTTTGTTTAGATTTCAATAATTTCAATAGCTAAATAACGTTTCAAGGGGCCCCATTTACCTTATCTTTTATTATTGCTTCGTTCATTTTTTTTTTGTTATTAAGGAATATATTTTATAAGTCATTACGTTGTAAATTGTTTAAAAAAAAACTGTTGTTAAAGTGAAACCAATATCTTTCATTCATATCAGGTATATACAAAATAAAACTGTTATTAATAATACTGCTTTTTATTTAAATTTATATTAAATATTCACTAAACTTCCTCGTTTCCTGCACTACCTATAAGTTGAACAACAAATTTATGGTAAGTATATTGTACTGTATATTTTAGTATATTTATAGCAAACCATTACCTTCTATATATCAGGTATTTAGTGAACGTGCATTAATGTTACTGTTTTATAGAATAATTCACTCATAGCAATACATCTACTTGACATAAGCAAAACTTTTACTTACCGCAACTGCGTATATTCTTTCTTTACTACTTCAGTTTAATTATCATAGGTAACTTCATAAGTTACCGGTATGAAGCAGATCGTCAGTATCCGTGTTTAGGATCTCCTTTTTTGCTAGTGCTAAGTAATCTGTGCTTTTGTCCCTTATCCAGCTGAACTTTTTACTTACGATAATTGTATTTTTATTTATGATTATGAATTTTTTTTCTCAGTCTGTAAAGTAATATTTTATGCACTAGCACGAAGAGTGAAATTGGTACGTATTAAAGAAATCAGATGTATATAAATGCATTGACATTCATGATGACATTTGAAACGTAGATATCATTCGCCCATTTTTCAGGGTTTTTTTCCCAACTTTGGTGATAAGTAAACCGTTGAATATGCAACTAAATACGCAGCTGAGCAATTTAATAAGTCTACACTCTATACCAACCCATACTAAAGATTACACAGGCATATCCTTGATAAAGACAGCTTGTCAAACTTATCAACAAATTTCCTGTAAACGATTCCCTTGCGTTTTATTCACAGAAAAGAATAATTACTTATCTTCAGGGCAGAATGGGTACAGAAAAGGGCGTTCAACGATTAGTGGGATTGCACAAATAGTAGAAGAAATATATGATGCACTTGACACTGGTATGTGCGCGCAAATGGCTACTCTTGATCTCAGTAAAGCTTTTGACTCCGTGAGCCACGATATCCTATTAAACAAGTTGGAGTTCTACGGTGTAAGAGGCACACCTCCGCTCCTTATAAGATCATATCTTAATAACAGAACACAACTTACCGAATGGAATAACCTGAAATCTGATGTTGTTGGCATCAAGTACGGGGTTCCTCAAGGATCGATACTTGGGTCATTGCTATTTATTATTTATATAAATGATTTAACAGCCAGTTTTAATGAAAGCAAATTCAGCCTGCATGCTGATGATATATCAATATTGGTAAGTGTTGATGATCCCGAGGTCCTTCAGAAAAGTTATGCAGAAGCAATGAGATCTGCGAATGTTTGGTTTGCTGCAAATAAATTAAAAGTCAATCCAGACAAAACAAAAATGTTAACATTTCGTGCGGCCAATGGTATCCAATCGGATATCAAGTTTCTGGGCATCATAATAGACTCTCAACTAAGGTGGAATCGACATATTGAAAGTTTATCCAGCCGATTATCATCTGCGCTGTACGCTATAGGGAGAATTAATCACATAGCAACTAATGAGGCGGCAAGGTCTGCGTATTTCCCCTACTTTCACACGATCCTTGGATATGGTATACTTCTCTGGGGAATGTCAGGGGACGCACAGAAGCTATTTACCCTACAGAAAAAGGCAATCAGAATCTTATGCAGTCTACAACGCAATGGAAGCTGTCGAGGTTACTTCAAGAAAGAAAACATACTTACCTTGCCATCGATGTACATTTTGGCAGCTGTCACCCACGTACACAATAATAAAAACTTATTCCACCTCAATGGCGAATATCACCCACACAACACTCGTCAAAGGAACGACATAAGAGTCCCATCCCACAGATTGGATCGTTCCCAAAAATCGATCGACTACTGGGGCTCGAAATTATATAACCGCTTACCACAGGAAATGAAGCTACTAACATCTACCAGCTTCAAGACCCACATAAAGAAAATCTTAATCGACAGAGAATACTACACAGTGGAAGAATGCCAATTCTAGTCATTTCCTCATTCTGCTCATTTTCTAAAATATTTCTTGTTTTGTTTGTCTGCTTTTTGTCATTGTTTGTCTTTTACATTCATTGCTTTTAACTTTTACTTATTTATTAATTTTATTTATACACTTTTATTGACTAATGTTTATATATGTAAATATATAATAATAACTCAGCACTACAGGCCTTGAAGGTCCTTGGCTAGAGCGCCGGAACACACCGAGCCACTGAGAAGTGTTGTCCGAATGGTCACCCAACCAACAACCGGTACCGCATATTGCTGCTTGACTTTCAAGATTGGCAATGATGCACCCTTCCTTCTCAGCCGTACTGCCGGCATGTAAATATATATCATGCAAATAATTATATGACAAATTCTGTAATAGTGAAATTACAAATACATACAATATTATTATTATTATAGAACAACCCAAAGTTCTGCTCTTACAGTGGCGGCTCGTGAGTTATGAAAGAGGGTGGGCACAAAATAAGAATTTGGCTATTTTTTGTACATAAAATCCATTCCATCCAGAGACGTCTATGATTTTGTTGCAAAAATGCGTTCAGTAGATCTTCTGACGTTGTGCTTCTCAGAAAAGTTTTAATCATTTGAGCGTGGAAAAACATCGTTCACATTCTGCTGTCGACATGGGGGTTGTACGAATAATATCCAACAGTTTATATGTTTCCGTCAAAAATTTTTTTAAGTTGTGTGTTATGAACACTAAAAGTGGCAGAACACCACCTATACCTACGTCACACATGTCATCGCACTCATAAATTACTGAAAGTTCATTTTTCAATTTTACGCTGTCCAACATAGGATAAGATTTCACAGTTTTTTATACACATAATTAACCGACGCAAAACATAACGATTTTTTTCCCCACCTTCCTTATACTTAACTTTATGTCGCAAATAAGCACTATCTAACTATTCACGTATGTCCACTTTGCCTAGAACATTAAAATCCACGCATGCATTCATATGAGAAACGGAATTTTATTCGTGTTTCTTTGCTCTCTCTGCGATATGCTTTAAATCATTTAATCCTTATTTATTCCACGCACTAACCTCTTTCTTAAAAATTAAAGGAGAAACGAACATATGTATTTGTAGCATTCATTACAACAAATAAACATGCCTAAAAAAAATAAGTATGGTTTCATTTGAAAAAAATAAGTTGAGTACGGTCCTGGAAAATTGATACACCCCGTAAACGTGAAAATATTTTTAGAACGTGCAGTTCTTTCCGTCATGTAGGATGCCACATTGAAAAATCTTTTATGAGAGATGTTAAAGTCAATTTCGACCAATATCGGACAATTGACTCACCCGGTATAAAAAATAAAAGAATCTAGCTCAAAACAACCATTCTTCTTTAACTCAAATAATTGCTACAGTGTAGCGAAACAGAAAAAAAAACAACACACCATCAATAATCTGTGATGATTTAGTACTCGTCTCGAATCAGTATTCGAATAATGGCACGTCTTGATGTAATAAAATGGACACACGGCTCTCGTAGGGGAGGAAAGACGCAGGGTTTTCCCATCGTTTTGAGAGAGGTCGGCAGCTCTCCTCGAGAAACGAACGTCCAAACACTCATTCATACAACACGGGCACACAAAAAGACGCGTGCATTATACAACAGCACACACACAAAAGGCGAACAACACGACGGACATAAAAGCGACCAACTTCGAGAAGTGGCCGAACAAAAGAATGTGTGGACAGGTATATCTTTGGATGATCTAAACCACTCAATAATACAAAGTTTTCGAAGTGGATATGTTTATCTGCATATACGTATTAGGTACAGATTGGGACATTGAAAACGGTACAATTCACTTCGGGGATTTCCCCTCTTCAAGTATAGAGGTAATATACTAAAGCTAAACCATTTACGATTGATCTTACCTCAATAAATGTTTGTAAGTTTTCATTGACAAAATTTAACGGAAATATCTCGTATAATAACACTCAAGTTTTACTAGAGAGAGAGAGAGTTCACCGAAAATTGCTTCCCATAAATAACAATGCGAACTTGTGAATCAGTGCCATTATAGTACCACAATATCCACTTCCTGTATAGACCTACCCTCTGTAGGTGGCAGTAAAAGAATATGATATAAACACTTTTATTGCGTTGAATAGAAGAAGAGGCCATAATAATTGATGATGCACTCGAGAGGCGCTGAAAAGCGACCCTGAGTCAGGTAGAGTCAAGATCTATGCTACCCCAACATAAGGTGATTAGACAATGAATTTCTTATTGCTATATAACGTCATTTTATTATTCATTAGAAGTTATCAACAAATTTTACTTGGAAAGATTTTACTTGGAAACGTATAATTCAAATTTAGAGTTACCCTAACCGCATCTTGTTAAAACGATGGTTTACAAATTGAAAGCTTTGTTGTAGCAAAGCAGCTTACTTACTATAAACTTGCTATTCGTTTGAAGGAGCATTAAATTTTTACTATGAATTATAAATTTTCATGTCATTTAAGAGGAGAATTACCGTCATTACACTGGCTAAAGGATATGGCTTCCCAGGTCAACAACGGATCAGATCTTTACGTTAGAAATGATACGAACAAAATCTGAGTTAGCACATCTTCTTTATCGATTTTATAAAAGCGTACGATTCAATAGAGAAAAGAAAAATATATGAAGCAATATAAAAGCTAAACATCCCTAACAAATTAATTAGACTAACAAAAACTACAGAAGGAAAGATATGACGCAGTTTTGAGGAAAAACCAGCAAAAGTTAAACAAGGGGATCTATTATCTACAGTACTATTTAATCTAGTACCAAAAAAAGACAGCGAAAAACAAGCACAAGGGATCATTACTAACTAAAACAGCCTTCTGAGGAGCCCTCAGATATATAGCAGATTATTTTACAGATATACAGTAGTAGACAAGGGGCCCTAGACAATATTCTGCGGATGTGCCCAAAGATTTGCGCTACGCCATTGGGCCAGGAGCTGAGTTACAAAACTGATATTTTAGCAAGTTTCAACTGGAAAATCATAACTACTAGTTTTGAGTAGTAACTCATAACGATGGAAAAAAAATAACAACAATCATCAAAAATTTATCAATAAAATGTCACATCTCACATCACATTCTTCGTGTATGTTATAAGTTCTAACAGATGATTATCAGCGATTTTTTACATATAGGCAAGTTTTTTTGTTAAGATTTCAGCTTTGTGACTGACCTCATTCGAGATGGGGCAATTTTTTGGCATATAGTTTATATGGAGACAGCAACGTAATTCAACATTTTAATGCACAGAGGTTGAGATGGTTAGGTTATGACATATAAGCAAGATGCCAGAACACAGACATTCCAGAAGAGGACTGAAAGAAGAAGAAGAGGAAAAAATGAGAAGGCGCAGACCACAGAAGAAATACCTTAGGGCGCAAGAACGAACTACGTAGTACCCTCATTACTACGTGGTTCGTTCTTGGTGTTCTTGCGTCCTTACTGTTGTTATTGCTCGTGCCTCAACTTTTGTTTTGCTTGTCGTTACATTTTTTCTTCTACTTGTCCATCCTCCCACTTTGTATTCTGTGGAATTTTAAAACATTTAGCTAAAGATTGTACAAAGCCCAAGGAAACATTAAATGTTTCAAATGCTGAAACAAAGAACATATTGCTTGGAATCGTCCGCAAATCAATTTAGTCATTGAGAAATCGAGCAGCAAATCTCTCTCATTTTCGTCAATCAACGACAAAACCTTTTTAAGCACTTATCGATTGCAGTGGGTAGTGCAGTTTGTGCTATGAGAGCTTCCCTGATAATAGAACATTTTGATATAATCGGATAACGTTCTCAACTGCACGCTTTTGGTGCAAATAGTTACACCGTAAGATCGAATGGAATAGTTTATGCGAAAATTACTGTAGGAAGGTGGCGGACTAGGCTAATAGGATGCGTAGCTGGATAGAAGTCTATTAGTCCAACCTTGGGACACCTGGCGCACCTCATTGTATTTAGCCTTACCTCTGCATGCGGGGCTCTGTGGAGATGGACCTTTTCTTCCCTAGCTACTCGTGGCATCAACCATGGAGGAAGGACGTTTATTAGCGGGACGACATCGTTAATAGACAGAAATTGGAGGAGGACCTCCATAAGAAGCCTTCCACTTCCAAAGTGAGAGTACGTCACAAGGAAGGAGCAAAGGGAGGAGCAAAACAACCGGAGCAGATTGGGGAACAGGTTGGCATCCATACCCTCTCAAATTACATAGCACTATGCAACTCAAGGGCGTTGCACCTTAGAGCCCATGAAATCGAAGAGGGAGACTTATCTAACCTGGAGCCTTCTGATATGCTACACTTTCTGAAAGGAATAGGATTGGAATGCCAGCTGTAAAACAGCAAAGACAAGGGACACAATAGATCTTTTAGGTCGCAGCGTAATATCATCCTTGCAATATACCTGCGGCACGCTTTTTGGGTTATCTATAAACATAGCAGCTGTTGGGTTTATTCAATCCATAAGCATGGAATGCTCGTTTGTTAAATTATGTTACAACATTGCGAAAATAGTATTATTTCTATGTAATAAGGAAATTGTTTACTTAGAGTAATAACATTTCAATTGCTATAGAATTTATAATGCACTGCTGGCTCTCCGATTTTGATAAAATTTGGTAGGAATGTAGAACCGAAAAATATTTGACCCGTACTTTTCTTTAGCATTTCATGTTTGGTTTTAGGGAGTGTAATAGAGCTCAAAGTTTCCCCCAAAAACATTTTTGCAATATTTCAAAAACTAGAAAAAATATCGGATTGGGGTAAGGATAGGTAATTAAATCACAACGGATGTCTTAAGGAGGATGCTATACCCCTCAATACACTGGCACGAGACTACACGATGTCCCTGACTTGGGTGCCTGGTCATGAGGATATAAAAGGTCAATATAATAGCCGACGAACTAGCCAAGGAGAGTTCTAAGGGATACTTTATAAGTCCCGTATGTGGGATTACCAAGGACTAAAAAGGAGATTTGGACCTGGTTAGATAAAGAAAGTACAAAGAAATAGAGCTCGACTGAAAGTCAACTCCATACTAAAGCGGTAATAGGGAATAGGGATGCTAAATTCTCTGATAACCTACTCAAACGCAGCAAGAAAGAAGCTAAAGCCATTACTGGGCTGGTAACTGGGCACTACCTCCTGAAAAAACATCTATACAACACAGGCCGAGTAAGCGAAACGTGGTGCAGAAGATGCGAACTACAGGAGGAAACGAGTATACATGTAATCTGCACATCGGGAAGGATCTATTGGAGCCCTCGAGGGTTCTCAAATTTCCGCTAAGCAAGATACTAGGCTTTATAGAGAACACCAAGCTGCTCGAGTGGAAGTAAGAAATTTAATAAGAGAGCCCTCTTCAAAAAAGAAAAGGGATGCCATACCATCCTCGCCAGCGCGCCTATCATATGGAGAAATCCACTGAGACCGCACTAAAGAAGTCCACTAAGGATTGCACACACATTTTGAATCTAAGATGCAATGATGAATCAAGAGCCCGAAGTGCCCACTTCAACCTACCGTGGGCGCTTTTGACAAAACTCAACAATTAATTCTTGACTCCGCATGAAGCTGCCAAGAAAGCATAGAAGAAGATTAGTGGCAGCGGAGGTGGAACGTCAGATCATCTCGGTTAGAATGACCACAGATATCCGCAAGAGGGCATCACATACGCACTTATATGGAGACCCAGAGCAGATAAACTGATGGATCTAAGCATACTTTGCTAAGGATGTGCTGATGATGTGGTCATGATATATGGAAGGAAAAAAATTGAAAACATCCTCTGGCATATAATTCAAAGAAGACTCAGCTTTAGGAGATGATGGTGTCAATACATACTGTTACGCTACACAGTAGCATACAGCCCGGATTAAAAAAAATGAAATTTAAAAGAAACACATTAATTGAATTAGAAAAAAATTAAGTTTTATAAATACCAGTGTCATCTATTTTTAATAATTTTGATTTAGAAGTGTTCTGTCTCACCAGCCAGATGGCATGCAGGGCGACAAATTTCCGATCGAGGGGCGGTGACATAAAAAAATATTTGAATAGCTCGTTACTCTCTTATATTATAACTCAGTACGCATAGAGATTGGTAGGATATGATGTTGTCAATTGTCCTCTCCCTCAAATTCAATGTTTAAGACCAGTTTAAATGATCTTATTGGCATGATAATGTTATGCCTCAATCGTATTCAATCCCTTATGTGTAAATGAAACATTTAAGTGCGATAAAAGTGATTTTATTTAATAAAAGAATTACTAAATATTGAATTTGTTTATAATCAGACATAAATCTTTTGATATTTATCTTCAGGTAAGTCCGTGAGTCCGTTTAATTAATAACACTAAGTTTCATTAAGTAATTCCACCTTTTGCATTCAAATTCATAGTTTCGTACTTAAATACGTTTGAAATAAATTTTAAAAATCCCGCGTTTTCTGACCGTTCAAATGGAGTTAAGCTAGGTTTAAATAGACGTGTGAAACAGAGTAGCCAACCTTGATGGTAAATCACTGGATATTGGTTCGTAACGTAAAAACATAACAAATACTTATAAACCTAATTACACAAATTTCCCCAAAGTAACTGGAGACCGCTTAGCTATGTTACAAACGATTTCTAACCTCAAATTTTGCAGAACGGATTAAAATAAATTTTCTTATAAGTACAATTGAATTTAAATTAGAATTGAAATGATACGTTTCTTTTTAGGTAGATTTGACGAGGAGTACCTTTTTTCAGGGCCGAATTCTGCGATCATCGGTGGTCAGGACTGTTCAGGTGGATATGGCCCTCGTACCTCGTAGATACATCAGGTCAGAGAGGATGGGTCGCTCAGGACAGGAACATTACTCGGAAAAATCGTCGTTGAAGAAAAATTACCCAAAAATCGTGTGTAATTTGGAATAAAATTTATGTGATAAACTTTGCTTAACAATTAATAATTATTTTTTAGGTTGAAATTTGGAATAAATTGGGATTTTATCGAAATAGCCGTTTAAATTTTACTGAGAACAAACTGAAATATGCCTGCTCCGAAATAAGGCTCGTTAGTGAATGGTTCGAATTGAAAATGTTTTAACTGACTTGAAAGCGATTGTCTTCATCAAGAAGTCCAACTGTCTGAGAATTCCGTTATATAACCGAAATGAGGATCCTCCATTGTTTACATATGAGACTGGCCATGTGATCGCAAGAACTATCGTATGTTTCAACGAAGTGAAAATAAATAAAATTACAAAATCTGGATCACCTTACACTTTTATATAACAAAGTATGAGTCTCTGAATTATGAGAAAATTACATTTGAAATTTTTAAACGCTATTACTATATAATAAATTAACAATCTTAAAAATTCATTACTGTGCTAAAAGGTAGGCAACCATTTAATACACATAGAATTTTTACAGAATTCAATTTTCCAGCAATTTTACCTGTCTTTCAGTTGACATATCAAAGCAATTGGACTGCCAGTGCATATCCAAACGTTATTAGACTAAATTTGAACGAAATAAATACACAGTAAAAATAATAAAACTGTTCACTCGAATTAAACGTGGATTCCAAATTTGATCTGTCAATAGCTATTGTAATAAAATACTATACAAATTCTAATATTCATTTTCGATGTGTAGGTGTATCACTGCTGATCATCTTGCTTCCTGAAGGGAAAATTCTAAAGGAAAATGCCTTGAAGGGCCTGCCAAATGCAGAGATTACCTACATCACCTGGACATCGTCTAGCTGTCTGCTGCTACATATTATATCCTTTTTCTATTATATCTAATAAGTTTTAAAATATAACTAAGTAAAATAGAAACATTCCCTTTTTATAAAATAGTAGAATATCAAGTACTCTCTCCATAACAATACATATACAATCAAAGACACAGTCTTGGATGGGACAGCCTGTACAATTCAGAAAAAAAAAACAAACGCATAGGCAATTCATATCTGGGTCTCATAGCAAATACATTTCCGTCGCCAAACAATAGAATCGGCATACCACAGTTCTTATCAGGCTACTCTGATGACGACAGTAGAAACATTGTCGAAACGTCGGATTTGAACAATCCAACAAGACAATGGAAACAACCCAAATATCAACTCAAATTCTGATAAACGTTGTGCCTTAAATTATCATCATGAATTAATTTAACATAATTTCATTTTAAAAATGTAACTTTATTTTAGATTTCAACGATTTTGCTTAATATTTTAAAATTGCATATGCAGGATGGTGCCGAGTCTTAGGAATATATTATGGATAAAAAAGGTATTGTCGGATGTCGACAGACAGAAAATAAACGTATTTCTTTATTCGAGTATTAATTATGAAGGAGAGCAAAGCGAATTAACAAATTTCAAATTATTTTTCTTTACTCTCCTGATAAATTAGTGGAAATGCCTTCTTTTTGCACCGATGTCTTCAATTGTAGTAGAAGCTATCACACAATTTGCTTACTATAAAATTTTCTTCGGCGTACAAGCATATTTCTGTGTTTGTACCTACTGCAGGTGACTAAAACGATATAACATCGTTTCTTAAAAGCCGAAACCTTCTAAAATATCTTCGCTCTTGTTGCGAACATCTTCTAATAATATGTCCACCCATTCAACTAGCCGAATACAAGATTCCTATACCACGACGATGACTGGGGCATTATGTTTTCCTTACCACCTGAGGTGGTACAGGGCTTTGTTTCTGCCGAGACGCACCGGAGGTCCACGTCTCGTTCCGACGTTTATGTATATATTAATTATATCGGCATCGGAGTTTTCCCTGTATGCCCCCATCGGGTCTCGCGAACCGGCCGGCCGGCCGGCAACGGGGCCCCCAGTCAACAGTGCCCATGGGAAAATACGACGGAATGGAATGTCCGGACGCTCTCAGCTCCGGGCATCCGTGATTATTAATGACTTAGCGCTGGACGTGGCGTTGTGTCAACCGGCGTAAAAGATATAACGACTCAGTTTTCCGATAATAAACGTAAATTATCCGGAATGACGGGGCCCCGTTGTTGCTCGCATCTGCTGCTTTTTAGAACGAGTGATATTACGACGGACGGACGTTGTATATGTATGTAAATACGGTTGAAATCTTAGGATTATGGTTGTTTAATTTTATTATACGCTCGGTTGGAGAATATAAAATGACTATTGGTTTTATACGAAAAGAAATCGGGGAAAAAGTTGAGAGAAAGAATATTTAGTGCGTTCAGGTGTTACGACCATATATATAGCGTGGAATGATAGCAATATAGAGACTAATATAAACTTTTTTTGGAAAATATCTTGTAGGGCTCTATATAACGATGTTAATTTTACGATGTTATACTACAAGATTTTTACTTGCACCGAGAGAAAAAAAAGTGTTGTATTAACTAATAAAATGGTGTATTGAACACTTTTTTCTTTTTCAATATGAGCAATGATATCTTAGTGTTAATACAATACGCAAAAAAAAATGTTAAATTGCGTTAGTTAACTGAACAATAATAAATGTTATAAGAAACAGACTACGCGTGATTCTTTAAACATGTACTTAATTTTCCATTAACAATTTCTACCTGCTAATTGAATAATACAACAACATTATCCCAACACAGTTACTTGTTGTAGACGCACGAAGTAATAATTGTCTCTATAATTTTATAATATTGGTTTAGCACTATAAAATGCTGATTCAAAACTTATATTGTTTCATTTAACCCACCTGTAGTATTCATCGAATGACTATTTTCATGTAATTCAACACCTTTAGGTGGTTATACGAAAAAGATTTTCTTGTTAGTGGAACCATTTTCGATTTTGCTTAAAATCACGTTACTGATCGGACGAGTTTTTAATTTCATCGATGGATCCATCGATTACTGTATCATGAATGTATTAAACAGAGATATACTGTAACCGATGGATCTATCGATGAAATTAAAAATCCGCCCGCACATTCAGGGATTAGTCCATTGATAGCAACGCACAGCTATATATTGCCTAATTAGGAAGACTGTAGTAGGTAATAGAAGAAACGGCATTATATACTGAACTTATATTAGCTTAATAACATAACTAAAAAATTATATTATATATATTATATTTATTCATACATTTGAAAGGAAAGTACAATTTAACGTTTCATAATAAATCATTAATAACAATATTTAACCAAAATCCGTTATCAGCATTTACCGATTTGATAATACTACCCACCAAATAATCATTATTTTCAACGGAATTGGTTTTTATCATATTAATCGATTTACTTAAACAATTAGAGGCAATATGATTTTTATGATTACATTTATCACATATTTTACCATAAGCTGGACAACTGTTTTGCGCATGCGTAAAATTACAACGTGTACACCGACCTATTCTAGAATTGTTCGAATCCGTTACAAACGATCTTATTTGAATTTGCCGGACACCTCTTTCCAATGATCTTCCATCCTTGTGCGGCCTTTGGGTGAAACGTGTCTTCTGTCTTGCTCCTGCATTATTTAAAATTTCTCGAACTTCCTTTCCTATACGGTGTAACAGCGTTGTTGCTTGTATTTCGGCTGTTTTTCCACTGCAACCACTCGCGGTAGAATATAATTCCCAATCTTCTTTGAATTGCCTCCAATTTTTTTGTTAGGTCGCCCTCCATTTTCATCTTCTCGGGTTGAGATATATTCTCCATTTTGTTTTGTTCCTTTCTGACATTTTTTTTTATACTTTGTTGCACTTTTTCTTCCTTTCACTGATTTTTTTTGTATGTTGTTTGTTTTTTATTCTGACTGCGCCATGTTATATATATACTGCGCGATGGGTTTTGATTATCTTTATTATTCAATATTAATGTTACAGAAACTTACAAACGTAGGTCTTATTGCTACGGAGGTTGGATACTGACAGACTATAAGCATGTGCGATCACCTAAAATATTACATTTCATTGAGTTAACACCAATAGTGAATATTTAAAGAACACCTATTTCAAATGTCAAATCGACAATTTGTGGGATTAAACCAACAAGATAAAATATTGGTTACGCCTGAACACTATAATCTTGTTAAATTAACTCTAAGGTGTGCAACAATATAAATATGTTTATTTCAAATAGGTGCATATGATTCACTTAAATGCAACTTGGTTAAATCAATGCTCAAATTCGTGACACTACGAAAAATGTTAAAATAACCATTTCATTTCTCTCAGCGTGTTACTGCACTTATTGTAGTATACAGGATGTCTCCCCGTTGAGTTACATAAATTCATAGGGTTATTCCTTGTAGCAAAATTAGCAAAACACTTCCAGTCAGCATAGGTTCAATTCTCAACCGTTTTCGAGATATGGGTGGTCAAAAGCGCTGAAAGTCACTGCTTACGGTAATTAATTTAGATGAATCATGGACGTATTTGGCTCGAATTTCGGCATGAAATGGTTGCTAAGGAACGATTAACTTAAATTGTGTGCAATTCTTGTCGCGTATTGTACATCCTCCAAAAACTCAGGCAGCGTTGCGGTACACTGCGCCAGTACGTCTTCCTGGTAGAAATACCGGTCCAATTAGATAGTCACCAACAATTCCAACCCAAACATTCAACGAGAACTGATGTTGAAAACGATCTTCAAATACCTCACGCGGATTTTCATCTGCCCACACATGGTTATTATGAAAATTTCTTATTGCATTTCTTGAGAAACTAGCTTCATCGGTAAAAAGAATCTGTGTCAGGAATAGAGGAATGCGAACTAATGTTTGCAATATCCATTGACATAATGCAATACGTGGAGCAAAATCAGCAGGTAGTAGTGCCTGAACGCGTTGAATGTGGTATGGATACAACAAATTGTCCTTAAGAATTTTCCAAACTGTCCAATGACTTACATTCAAAGTATTTGTAATTTTTCGCGTAGAGCTACCAGAATCTTCCTCTGTCATCTCCAGCACATTCTGTTTCAATTGTACCGTCCTCGCAGTCATTGATATTCCTGCCCCCCCACTTCGTTTCATTGAGGCCTGTTTCAGGAGGACGTCCATGAATGTTTTCGAAGATTTTTCGGTCGGGGACATTATGGCCAGGAAATTGTTCAATGTACAATCGTCTTACTTCTAATGAGTTGCCATCAGCAAGTCCATACATGAAATGCATGTCAGTCATCTCGGCGTTCGTATACATCATGATAGAGGATTTCACTAGCTATTAAAGATATGTCAAACAGCTAAACGTCACTCAATCTAAACAAATCCACAACTAGATGAAACAGCCGTTTCATGTGATCGAGATTGAACAAAATAACAATGCATTATAAACCATTTTTTGTACTTGATAAACTCGTTGGCGTACACCATGCTTTTATTTACATTAATAATTTCAACGAATATCGAGTATGGTTGTCGCAAATTTTGTTCGCCTTGTATCTTCGAAACAAAGGGGTTTTCCAAAAATCATCATAGGACAAAATATTCTTAGAATAGCCTAAGAAATAACCCTTTGAATTTTTGCCACATGTTTACCTAACACCCTGTATAATAAAAATAAATTTATTTATCTAATGAATCTTCTCATTACTTAATCAAAGTTTGTAAATATTTTTTTCATAACAATGACAGATTTCGTTCTGTCGATCAAAATTCACTCAATTAATGTAGATTATTGACATCACGTCCAGTATTTTTCTTAGTGAAATTATGAAAAAGGACGCACGTACCAATAGCAAATAATTATACGTTTTAGAAGTACAATATAATTCCATAGTAAAATTGTGCTTTTTTCTCATTGTATACTAGGAATCTTTTTTTTTTGTAAAATTACCAAAGATACCCAGAGCAAAATTACCTATCTTTTGTTGGACTCTAATATGCTTTGTTTTTAAACCAAATAAGTTTTTGATTAGAAAGCATTTCTTTAAAACAGAATTGATGAATGTTTGATTTAAGCAAATCTTATACTATATTTCGAAAAAGAGATGTTTGTTTGACTCCATTGAGAACTGCAACTTCGCAAGACGCAAATATTTCGAATCGTGTCGTGGTACTTCAGCATTTTTATAAGGCCAGCGGACAGATATAAAACATCCAGTGATCTGAGCGCACGACTAAGGCAGTCAACCCCAATCTTTTTGATTTGTAATGAGGTGCTCCAACGCGTGGCTGGCCGTTTATCCATTCCATCGTTGCCTACCTGTGGAGTGTCGCAAATAAATCACTAGTTACTAATGCGTACGGCGCACGAAATAAAAGAATTTAACGGCCCAACTGCAAATAGAAAGTCAATAATCTCATAAAAGCGATAACAGCAGCTGTATGATATACCGAATACTCGATACGATAACGGCAATATCTCGAGACTTAGTTAGAAAGAGTTTATTATTACTATTGGCGTGGAATTCTTTGTATGCGTATATATATATGGTGAGGCGGACACCTGCTAGACTACCGTTTAGAGAGAGAATAAAATTGCAGACGAATTGGGACCGTATAGTTTTTAATGTGTCATCCTCTCATCTGTTTGATGTTATTATCGTTTCCAGTATTCAAATTATATCGGGAGATGAGATAGCGGCTGTGGAATTCGAGAATCCGGTCGATCGGCATCTGAAACCTGATACCTTACCCGTGAACTATGTGTATATGTAAATGTAGGTGGAACGATGGGATGAATCGATCAGATATGCGAACTTAAAAAGGTGTACTTTAGGTATTGGATACGTATTTGGACGTTCCAAAACTCTTTAGTATATTGTCGTAATATGATAAATATTAGTGAAAGTATATTAAAATTTTGAAATAAACCGGTCAAAGGTCTTTGTAAGACTGAATTTGGAATGAGAGAACACAGATTATTTAAATAATATTTCTACACGCGCACACTGACAATGAGGGAAATATCCTTTTCATTTCAAAGGAATTGCATTAAACCAAAAGTTTTTGCGTTTTCTATATGGCAACATGATTTGGTGTTTGGTGGAATATAATTCTAAATTCACGCATTTCTTCGGAAATAATATATTTTTCGTTGGCACAGTTTATTCTTTTAAGTGAAAGATATTGATAGTTCATTCAAGTCGTCTTTATTTTGAACTTGAAAACTATGCAAATTGGCAGAAAACCGTAAGCATGTTGATTCAAGAGTTTTTCTTTTTCTTATAGCATTTATTCATTTTAGACTTAAGCGTAAACACAACAAAATGCCGTGATCATTTTCAATCGAAATGAAAATGGATTATCTCCAAAAATCCATGCACTAAACAGGGATTTTTCGTTAGAATGTTGTAAATCCTAGTAGTATTGGGAGTTGGTAGCAGTGACCACCCTAACACTCTAGTGTGCCGTTAAAGAAATCGTTTTTTCAATGGCGATGACTCCTATCAGCTGTTGTTCTAGTAAATATACTAGATTAGTATGTTACGATCGTAGTTTCCAGCCTATTTTGTGCGAAATATTATCTATGCGACAATTTCTCTACTACACATAAGTATATCTGCTCATCTGCTGTACTATATGGGGAGAAAACTGCTATACGAAAATAAAATGCGATATTTATTTTTACTTCCATGTAAATATTTAGTTAAATTAATAAATACTGCGCTAGCTTCAAATAAATCTACTAGCCAAATTATTTGTTTGATTGAATACAGGAATATTTTTAATACTCGTAAATCAAGTAATAATATAGTAACTGTAACCAAATGCATGAAAAATGGTTGAAAACAAGAAGATCGTTTTTCCCGTGTATAACAGCTTTAAAGCCTTCAAACACTATATGCTACTGTAAAGTTCCTTGGTTTATGAGTAAATCAGCATTAACTGAAAAGATTCCAACTATCTCTGAAATTTCTTTAACCTCGCGCGAAAAGTATTTACTTTTGTTCATTATTGTTTGTGTATCTGAGACTTATGCACGTGGAAACATGAATACAATTAAATACTTCCGTGTAAAAAAGCACTCAGCTTGAATACAGGTGCTTGCATTTTTCGTTAAAAGGCAAAAGTTTTAAATCATTGTATACATGCGTGTCCACGGAAATAAACCAAAACGTCCGGCTTTTTTATTTAAACTACTGTCTATAATTCAATAATACTTAAAAGAAACTAAAATATGTTGTTAAATATGCACATAATAATAAGAATATAATATGTAATGTGTATTGTCTTACTTAAATAGAAATTATAAAGACATTATAAAATATTAATCAAAACTAAGGTGCATTCCATTTAATTACGGTTACTTTTCGTCGAAAAGCATGTACTTAAGAAGAAAATAGTCTTCCGGCAAAACAGCACGCTACTTTCAATTCAAATAAACACTTTTCTGAGAAAAGGCATTCTTTACGTTGAACATGATAAAAGCCAAAAGTTAAAACTAAAACTTTTCATTTAATGCAATCTCTTTTCTGAGTGCACACTGTTCGAAATTACGTGTCAATTTTAACACTTTTTTGACTCTTGTCCAGTCAAGGATCCATTCTCTTTTTTTTTCGTCGTTATGCCCATACCACTTGTTGTTAAGATTTGAGTAGCAATTACACTAAAATTTTGTCTTCAGTGTGGTGAAATTAGCAAATTTAAATACTAAAATTAACTAATAATAGGAAAAGTAGAATGATTAGAATCAGCGATTGTTTGTTCTGTTACAATGTGATATCAATGTCGAATCGATTAATGTCACATTGATTCGACGATTTTGATCGACATTGTCGATTTCAAGCGAGCAATTTCTGATGCGGCACAAAGACGTGATGGTGGTAGACCACATCATCGTCGTGCCGATGTAGAAGAAGATATTTTGGATATGGTATTAGATGATGCATTCTCTTCAAGTACTCGAGAAATTTCACGGAAGCTAAGAGTGTCGCAGTAGATGTCTTGGCGGACTTTAAAAATAAATGGTTTACACCCCTATCATATACAGAGGATTCAAGCATTAGTGGCAACTGATTATCCTCTGCACCAACGATTCTATGAATGGCTACTTCATCGGCATTCTCGAAGTCCTCATTTCCGATAATGATATTAGCGACGTGATTAATTGTGTTTTACCAGGGATGAGACATTAAATTTCCGAAACGCACATGTATGAATTGAAGAAAACCCACATGCTATTCCTCAAAGTCGGTTTCAACAATGGTTTAGCATTGTTAATAATGCTCTAATAGGCCGATATGAACTCGTCTTAATGGGGAATCCTACCTTGCTTTGTTATGAACAACAAGGGTCCTAATATTGACCCCTGTGGCACTCCGGATTCAAACCTTTTCCGTTCGGATCGCACCACATTAAAGGACACTTCTTGGTATCTGTTCGTAAGATCGATTCTAGAAGTAGAAGCGGAATACCCCTTACACCATAATAGCTCAGCTTGCGCAATAAAATCGAATGGTTCGCTGTGTGGAAGGCTTTGCTGAGGTCGCAGAAGTTTGCAGCAACCTTATCTTGATTGTCAAGACCCTCAGTTCCTCCATCAATTCCACCATGGCTGTAACTGTGGATTTGTGTGACTGATAATCATGTTGTTCCTTCGACAGGAAACCATGTTTGTCGAAATAATTTACTAGTCTAGATTTTATGACATTTCCAAAGACTTTAGACAAGCTGGGTAACACTGATATGCGTCTGTAATTCGAGTAATTTTCCCTGCTAACTTTTTTATGGATTGGTGTAACTTTTCCCACTTTCATGCAAGCAGGAAAGTTAGCTTCGTCTAGACATTTATTAATTATAAATGCCATTGGTTCCGCCACTTCTGCTACCACTTGCTTTAATATGTTTAATAATGTTGAGTGACCTTATACATAAGTAGTTGTTTTATTTTTTGACCTATTTATTAAATATTTAATTTCTTCTGGTATTGTTTTACTGCAGTTCACGAGATTAAAATGCAAAATATGTCCTTGTCCAACAACACAACTCAAAGACGCATCATATTAATATCTATAAGTAATATTCACAATAAAATATTTAGTCAGTGCAGATATGGGCCGTCCCTGGGCCTTCAGTTAATAATTTATACAAAAATTTAGGGCGTTGGCCCAGTGATGGCACAATGCTAACAATTTTAATACACATTTCCGATTTAATGTTCACTGCTCGCAAACCACTAACAATCATTGCCAACACGATGCCGAATGTTCCATCATCTAAGCAGATGATGGTCGACAGTGTTGTGTTTTTCTGCTTTTTACTGTAATAATTACGAAGAATTTTTCCCAAAAAAAAAATGTTTCTCCTCACGCAGGATTCGAACCTACATCCCCTCGTTTACCGGACGAGTGCTTTACCAATTAAGCTAGTAGAGGATGATGATTCGAGCGTTTAACCGAACATACTGTTGTGGACGGACACCCAGTTTTCGCAAATTCAGATGTTGTCATGTTTACTCCGCTCAGCCTTTGTCAATGTTTCGAAAGAATTTTCACAGATGAATATTTTAATTTTATATAAGATTAAGTTAATGAGTTAATTGTTTAATTTATTTAATTTAGTGTTAAGTTTTTTAAATTAATTTCACTCTTTAAGATATCTTTTATTTGCTCATGTTGTTTAGGGCTTATTCTAGTAGTTTTCTTCGGTAAATTGTGCGGCTGCGTTGCACGTAGTCGAGAGTGGGATTTTTGTATGTATACGACTGTTCAACCTTGTCACTCAGTTCCTTGGTCGACTTTCAGCGTGAGTACTTGTATTTTTAAATTGTTTGCTGCCATTTTGTATTTCATTTTGATTTCGTAATTCAATTCACATAATTTGTCTTTTATATAGCAAATCAAGGAATTCATTTTATAATAATTGGTATTGTATTGATGTGTACACATTTTAGATATAAGATCATTTATTATTTTTGTTCGGGAAGATATTTTAGTTTAAAGAGTGAATTTTTCGTTTTTAAATTTTGCTGATTCGTTTTCAAATATCTATCACCTCGGTTTGGGTGAGTAGAAGCTTTGTGCTTGCATTTAGATTTTTTTTTGTTAATTTCTAGTAATTATCCACGTCTAATTTAATTTTTCTTTTTCATTTTAAAAGTCATTTTGCTTTTTCAACTCAGTCAGTACACTGCAATACGTCAGTATTGGATCTTGAAAAGGCCGGTAGTACGGCATTTTTACACTGTAAAAACAACTTGCGATCTTTGCAGTGTTGTGTTTGTTGAGCAATTTAGCATCACTTTTGTTAAGTCCTAAAATATATTCTTCAAACCCTTTATTTTTTGCTTTATTGATCAAGTACGCTTAATGTGGAGTGGGGGATCGCCCACATTTTTTAAAGACCTAAAAAGGATCGCGGTTAAAGAACTTGGGGGACGACTAATATAGATTTCAGCAAAGCTTTCAATCGTGTTACAGCATTTAATACGCCAAGAGCCACAATAGTTTGGATTTCACACCATTTTCCTTTGTCTCTTCCAAAAAATGCTTAACTGCGAGGCAGGGATATATCGATCCAATATGAGAGCATCACCTTTTCTTGTAGGAATAGGACTGTAAAAGGAGTCGAACCTTGGTCCATTATTATTCATAATGATTTAGAAAAGGATTTGGAATGCTTGAGAAGAAAAAAAACCATAAATATCAGTTCAAATAATATAATTTTTATATAATTATTAATATATACAGTCTGTACAAAAAGAATCTTAACAATTAGTAATTGCTTCTCTTAAATAATTATACATAATTATATAATAATAATGTTAAAACGTAACTTACAATCATTTTTATCGTTATTTTATTTGTTCGAATTCGTATTCTTTACAATAATAATAATTAGTAACATTTTATTGACCCGATTTCGTTTGGAACTAATTTTGTGCATATATTACAACGGTGTGTGATTCGTTTATCGCCTAACTAGTTGTTTTTTTTATATTATATATATATTAATATTATTATAAAATAAAAACTGTACAATATACACAGAAAAACAAATATTTTATTACACAAACATTTCAATAAATAAACCTTAGCAGGTACCTTATAACATTTTTCATTTTTTTTCGCTTTTATTTTTTTTAGATACGCTATGATTGTTATTGTAAAACCATTTCGCGCACATTAGAAGCGCTGTTTATACCTTTCAAATTTAAATTAAATAGAATTAGGTATATGTATTTTATAGGTTAACGTGAATTGTATTTCTCCAAAATGTGTGCCAGTAAATATTTATATTATCGGAACGTTCTGGATCTTGTTCGACTGTGTATTCTCTTTGAAATCGTTATATAATAAAAGTGTATTTATAACATAATATACAGATTAAATTATTGTATAACGACACTGTACATTGGCTGCCCTGTTCTAGCGTAGATCAACTTTCACAAAATATGTTGCCGTATGAATGTATACATACATTTTGAGCGTATGCATATATATATATAAGTTACCAGTACACCTCTTATCTGATCATGCAAGCATCACGTGGTTGTTTGGAGAATACTTTACGCGTATGTACGTTCATACATACAATGAAGTTACAAAAACAATCATAATAGTATTACTAATATGTAGGAGTAAAGACAGTAATAATAATAATAATAATAAAGTTATGACGAAGTTATTAAATTGACGTGATAGTCTTTTAGTACAAAATACGTTTCTTTTACATTAATTAATGGTTTAACAATGATCGAACGATGAACAATTTATTACTGGTAAATTTTATATTTACACAGATTCACAAATACGCACACACAAAAAATACAAACACACACATGCATACCCAAAGATATATTAATAAGTTAAAATACGCTTTTAAACGTAAAAAGTATATTTTAACTTTTTTTTTTTTTAAATATGATGTTCATATATTTTATATAATATAATATATTAATTAGTTAATTAATTAATTAAAAAAAATATATATAAGTTTATTAATATAATAAGACGGATCTAGAATTTTGAAGTACATTAAAATTACAATCACAGATGAGAAAGACAAATAAACAATATAATTATTAATAATAATATAATGGTGTACGTATATCCTTAAAACATATACTCACTTATTTATTGTACTAAGCACGATATCTTCGTTGTATTTATTAATTCTTCGGGGATGGAGTTGGATGGTAAGAAGAAGAAGAGATAGGTTCTTTAATCTAACAAAATCGTTCACATTGAATTTTATAATTTAAAAAAAAAATGCAATCTACGTTTATATTACTTACAGTGATCAAGAGCTATGACGTTCACAAAATTCGATTCGCTACGACGTGGTGTACGAAATATTAATTTACTTTTTAATTAATTAATTTATTTAAACTGTGTGCGTGTTTGGAAACAGCTGTGTTGCTATTTAGGAATTTTAAATTATAAAATGCTGCTTCTTAATTAATTATAATTAATTTTTAATTTAATTAAGTTAATTAATTAAATAATAAAATTAAAAAAAGTAGAATAAGTTGAGGGGGAAGGGCAATTCATTTTTAATTTAATTAATTAACTTAAAAATTAATTTAATTAGTTAATTAATTAAATTAATTTAAAAATTGATTGCCCCTTCCCCCTCAACTATTCAACTTTTTTATTTTATTAATTAATTATGAATTTAATTAAGTTAATTAATTAAATTAAAAATGAATTGCCCCTTCCCGCCCCTCTCAACTATTGTGCTTTAAAGCCACGAATTTCAAAAGAATTTATTTTATAAAAAAATCTTTGGAGGATGCTTTTTTAATTATTTTAGTTATGAATGAATTTGAAACTAGATACGCATATACAGGGGGTCCCCGGATCGAGGCATGTATAGCTAAAAGGGTCTGAACATTTCTGAGTTGAAATTTCATATTCTGGGGATTAGCCCTGCATGGATAGGAAGTAATTTGTGCCATACTTCTAGTTTTTAGAAAAATCAAGCATGCTTTAAAATTTTATAAAAAGGTAGTACAAAGTGACTTTTTTGTAGGAAAATCGACAAAATGTTATTAATAACTTATGCAAATACGCGAAATTTAAACAAGATCAAGCATGCTTTTTGTAGTAGATACGCCAAAATTTTATTAAGAAAAGTTGTTCAGATTAATAAATGACGTAGATATGCAAAATATAAACAAGATGAAGCATGCTTTGGAAATTTATAAAAGAAAAAAAGTTATTTTTCACACTAATGAAGTGTTTCTTTTTAGGAGTTACAACAAAATGTTACTAAGGAATGTTGTTCAGATTTTTTTAAATTATGCAAGTCTGCAAAGTTTAAACATTTTTTTGTAATATAAGTATGGATCGCTCTATATTTAATTCAGCAATAAATAAGAAAACGGCTTATTTGAGCAAGTTGTATTAGTCACTGGATTATAACATTTTACTTAAAGCGACGTTTCGACAAACATAGGTCGTTTTCAAGCTTCGTAAAACTTCACTTCTAAAATTTTTACGGAGCTTGAAAAAAATATATGTTTGTCGAAACGTCGCTTTAAGTAAAATGTTATAATCCAGTGACTAATACAACTTGCTCAAATAAGCCGTTTTTTTATTTATTGCTGAATTTTTTTTTGTAATTCAGAAATTCAGAGGTTTAAATATAATAAATAATTAAAATACCTGTCATGCTTCACCTCTCTTCATATTTGAAGCAATACTAAAACCAATTGACTAATGAGAAAAATTGATTTTAGAAATGGGATTCTAGTTATTAATTAAATTAATCAAACATCAATATTTAAATAATCATTTTCATCAATTAATCAATTTAAGTAGGAAAAGCCCCAATCCATTGTCTTAATAATTGATTATGATTTAATTAGTTTTTTTAAAAAAAGTTATCAGAAATAAATTCTCCTTCAGAATATTTAGATATACAAATGTCATTGAGCACATTTTTCCATTGAGCCACTTTTTTTCACTTGAAGGCTTTTTGACGATTTGTCGGATTATATTTAGAGTTGCGATATCATCCCAATAAGTGCTTGTCATGAGTGGGGAGTCGTGTTGGTTACAGATTTTCCGAGAGTTCATCAAACACGGATATGTCTAATTGCTGTAAAAAGTTATTCGTTTCCCGTATCAAGAGCCAAGGCCAACACTGGTGAGTACGCGAGGCCTTAGCCAGTGTAATGTAATGAAACAGATGTAGCATAGAATTATCGAGCGGATCTTTATATAAAGCGGATGTATAATTATTGACGGACGCAATCTATTTATTGTTCATGATAATCTGCTGTGATTTGAGCAATAGATAAGTGTGTGATACATAAAACATAAGTGATAAAAAATGCTACGCATCGCGAGGCTTGTTTCGATTTCTTTATTTCTTTGTTTTAAATATACTTGTTTTGTTTGCCTGTTTATTGGAAGTTTTGAGTACCTATCTGTTTAAGCAAGTATTCAAAATTTTGGAATTTATTTTAAATTATATTTACTTTCGATAATCCTTCATTATTTTTCTTTTGTAAACGTTTAGCTTTATTATTAGCAGCTATACTAAACGTAAATCATTTTTCTTGTAGATAGCATTTTAAATAAGATATTAATTCATTTTTTTTTCTAATGTTTACAGCTATGTTGTGACTTCAATTACACTTATGTTGACAAACACGGGTATATCTAATTGTTGTAAAAAGTTATTCGTTTCCCGTATCAAAAGCCAAGGCCAACACACTGGTGAGTACGCGAGGCCTTAGCCAGTGTAATGTAATGAAACAGATGTAGCATAGAATTATCGAGCGGATCTTTATATATAAAGCGGATGTATAATTATTGACGGACGCAATCTATGTATGATTTATTGTTCATGATAATCTGCTGTGATTTGAGCAATAGATAAGTGTGTTATTTATAAAATATAAGTGATAAAAAACGCTACGCATTGGAAGTATATTTCTTTGTTTTATATATATATATACTTGTTTTGTTTGCCTGTTTATTGGGAGTTTTGAGTACCTATCTGCTTAATCAAGTAATCAAAATTTTGAAATTTATTTTAAATTATATTTACTTTTGATAATCCTTCATTATTTTTCTTTTGTAAACGTTTAGCTTTATTATTAGCAGCTATACTAAACGTAAATCATTTTTCTTGTAGATTGCATTTTAAATAAGATATTAATTCATTTTTTTTCTAATGTTTACAACTATGTTGTGACTTCAATTGCACTTATGTTGGCAAAATAATAATTTTTAAACATGTTTCGCTGGACCATCACTTCCTCTTATTTTTTTTTGATCTGATCTCATCCATCCTCTTCTTTTCGTGCCGGCAATCGGTAAAAAAGAAAAAATACTCACGGGATTTCGTCGTCGGGGGTTTGGCGATGGGATGAGACACAAACATATTAAGTAAGTCCAATCTTTTCGGTTCTCTTCCTCCGTCCATCCTCCTCTGTCTATCACTTCTGCGCTTCTTCGTCGACCTATCGGCACTTACGCCGATCGCACAATCGATTTTTTATCGCTATCAGAAGCGTAGCCTCGAATCGGGATTAAATCACAGTATCTCTCTTCCATTCTCTGTCTCGTTTTTTTTTTTTAAATTCCGAGCCTCGACTAGCCGGCACCCGTTGCACTACCGACATCCGCAGCCCACCACGGACATCTCCTTGTAGTTCTTCAGCACCACCTTGTTCTCGTCGTCCAGGTACAGCATCGAGATGCTGTTCAGTTGCGTGGGCACGCAACACGCTTTGGGAACTAGCGACGGATTGACGGAGTTCACCAGGGTCTGGACTATGGCGTGATTCGTCGTGTTCATGTGGTCGGCGAATGGAAAACTGCACTCGCCGTGGCAATAATAGGCGTCGTAACCTGGCGGGGCCACTATCCAATTGTTCCAACCGACGTCCGTAAAGTCGACGTACATCTGATGCCTCTTGCACGGCTCTTGTTCCCTTCTACGCTTCTTCTTCATGTTAGCGGCTCGTCTCAAACGTTTTTGCAGTATCTCCTCACCAGTAGCTTCCTTATTTTTACCATCATCCGTGTAGGTGAACAACAACGGCTCTTGCATCGACCAAACAGCTTTATCTTCATCGATATCCCTTCTTAACCTCACATGCTTCGCCGGACTGGTCCTGTTCTCCCCCAAACCGTGGATGCTGACCACTAATCCGTGATTCCTCCAGGGGGATTCCAACCACCTCTGCACTGCCGGGTAAACATCCAAACTTATCGCCATGTCTTTCCTCGTGTCTATCCTTTTCGAGTCTATCAATCGCATGATGGCGTCATGCTTGCCTTTAACACCTGGCCTAATAACGTCATTTACGATGATCTGTTGGAAGTGTTCTTTGGCATCATCGCTTAATTCGCGATTCCGATCCACTCTTTTGCGTTGCAACACCAATTCTGCCGCTCTTATGCCTTCTGTGGAGGGTACGCTGCTCAAGTCGAATTTCAGGCGAAACCTGTGATGCCCGGGGAACTTCTTGTCGATCGGACTTTCTGCAAAAAAGAGAAGAAGTTAGGTTAGATTGGAATGAATGCGTTTTGACACATCTTTAGCATTATAAAACATTATTCGAATCTTTGTGGCCTCACAAGTAGTCCACACTGTAAATAATACGATAATAGATTAATTAAATTTAAGCTAATTGAATCAGCATGGTTACTAGATTTCAAAAACTTTAATACTAATAATTTTTGATTCAACCGTCAGTGCGAAAAGGCTTCGTCCCGATTTTTTTTTCCAATAAAGGATCTTAATGCGAGTTTATAAAATAGCGAACGGGTGGGTAGAGTCTGTCGGACTGGACTAGGGGTATCGAGAATTCGCGAAAGACTTTCTTAGAAACGAGAAAATTCGCCGAAATTTCGATCGATTTTAACCTCGCCTAACGGACGCCACTGCGACCCCAGAAACATCAAATCTCGCATATCTCGATCGACCTCGGCTATTAAAATACCCCAACTTTGTGTGATAATTGCTAAATTCAGGTGTCAGTTGGAGGCGGGTTGATGTCGAAAAAGCTTCCTCTTATTGCTCCTACAATAAAATGAGGTAGAAACGCATTATCTTTTTCAAAATGATTCAATTTGTAGAAGCATGTTTTGCGGGCATCGCGTCTCATATTTGGCGGAATACAAATACACATTCGGCAAATCGTCGCTAAACCGTCAAAATCCCTGCCACGTTTTTGGAAAAAAAAAATAGGCATTCAAGGCATGTATAAGAAATCAAAACGTGGTTCGACAAATGTTATGAAGCTATATACCATACAGTGAGAAAGGCAGGTGGAAAATTTTATAGAATAATTCGCAAAATATTGTCATTAATTTGTAATGGAATGAACTAACTCCTAACCTGACATGTCGTTCGGGCAACATTAACATCAATTTGAAGTAACTTTATTACACCTATGGGTTACAAGGTAAAATAAGATTTGCAATAGATTGTGATTATTCAGTTTATAGATAAATTGTTGGGCAACTTTCAAGATAGATGTCAAACCATAGGATTCTCATAGCGCTAAAAAGCATAGAATGATTGTGGAATTATTCTGAAAATGGTTACATATGTGCTTCATATTAATAAATGTTGTTTGTGTAAAGATAAAAGCCCCAAAGGAGTATAAAATTCGCTCTTAATAAGATAGTTGGTTACAACATTAGTATACTCTAGATCTGAGAATGTCTTTAAAAGCATTAAGTGTATGATCGATTATATTCATAACTTCAAATGGGACTTCAACCACATGGACGCCAAACTTACTCGCTAAATGCAAAAAAAAATGCTACATTTCTGAGAAAAACTGCATCTGATAAATTAAAAAGCCAGTTGTCAATAGATTCAAACAACACCTTAAACATTTCAGAATATAAAGGGTTGAAATTGGATAGATACATTTCCTTTTTTTATTATTATTCTATTAAACTTGTGGTTATATAGAGGAAAAGGTTAATGAATGAATTATCAATACTTAATTGAAATTCAGTACTTGTCTAAAGCTGTCAGAATTAATTTTGTAAATATCCAAATAAACTGCGTGTCAAAAAAATTACAACACTTTAAAGCAGCTGAGTTTGACAAGCATTTTCTCTTAATGTTAAAAGTTTTTCAACCGAAACATTCCCAAACAGGTGGATTGGTCGTAGAGGATTCATTGAATGGCCTCACGGTCTCTAGATTTAAATTCCTTAGATTTTTTTTTGAGTTATTTAAAATCTGCGATTAATACTAGACAATCCTATAATCTGGGCAAGTTACGGTAGAAAATAATTGCAGAAGTGCAATTAATTCGTGAGCAGCCAAGACTTCAGCAAATGTCATTTAAGAATTTGTTCATAGACTTGCATATTGTCAAGAAGTAAATGGTGATCATTTCGAAAACTTTCTAATTGAAATTGATTTTGTTTATCCATTTATTTCTCTTGTTTAATTAAATATCTTTCTCGTTATTAAACATCGGGGTGATAAACCATAATACTGTACTCCTGAAGCAGAATTCTATTGAAATTCGTATACAGTGAAATTCCCCTTCGCGGACACCCCTCTTACACGGACACCTCCCTTAAGCGGACAGTTTCTCATGGTCCCGACCGGCTCTCATATAATTTCCATTGTATTAACTCTTTCTTGGACGAACATTCTCTTGAACGGACTCGGACACGAGAAAATGTTCTCTTAACCGGACAAAAAATAAATTAAAAAGAAACGCTTTATCTTATTTTTTTATCGAGAGTATTGCTATTGCATTTCTCAATCGCGCCGCGCGCCAATTTCGCTGGACTTCCCGAGTAAACCGGAGATTTACCGACTTTAATCTTCCGGTACAAACGCAGCCTATGTCGCGCATTTCTGCCTGGCGTGAATTAGGGACTTCCCCAAGTTGGTCGAGGATTTACCGTTCTTATTCTTTGGGTGCACGCTTTCGATTGAATCTGCATTCAATATTAGTCTGACGTCTATGCGGAAAAGACACAGTGGGCGACACATTCATTGTAGAAATGGCTCCAAATAGAAAAATTCTCACGCTTAAACAAAAAATTGAGATTGTTGAAGTTTACAAAAGAGAAATTAAGTGTAAGGAACTTATCCAAGCGTTTTAATATTGGAAAAACACAAGCTGCAGATATAATTAAACATAAAGAAATCCTTCTAAACAAATGGATGTCGAACAGCAATTTGAATGAAAGAAGAAGCTTTTTGACGGGTGATGGTACTAAAATTGATAAATGTGTTATGATTGATTTACAGCAGCTCGCCATAAGGGGATTCCTTTAACAGGTATGCATATGATTTTCTTAGATAAGGTTTTCTTATATTAATGCGTTGATTTTCTTTTCATATTAAATTCTAAAATATGTATGTAGATAAAAAGAGTGAGATTCCCAATAGGTTTGTCGTGACAAAAACGCAAAAAACTTATTTTTTTTTAGGTCCGCTAACACGATGTAAAGCAAGAGAAATAGCCGCTTCTTTGGGACATTCTACATTCAGTGCTTCTTCTGGTTGGCTCAATAAATTTAGAATCCGTCACAATATAAGTTTTAAAGCGATTTCGGGAGAAGGAACTTCGGTTAATGCTGAAGATGTTTCATCGTTTTTAAAAAAATGTCCTTCTTTGATTAAGGGATATTCACCGAGAGACATCTATAATGCCCACGAGACAGGCCTGTATTTTAGGGCTCTACCCGACAAAACGCTCACATTAAAGAAGGAAAAATGTATTGGGGGTAAGTATCCCAAAGAGAGGTTTACAATTTTGCATTGTGCAAATATGGCGGGTGGAAAAGAAAAACTCCTAATCATTGGTAAGGCAGCTAAACCCAGAGCTTTTGAGTTAATAAAGAAAATTACACCACTGGATGCATGTTGGCATGTGGGTTTATTTGGCAAAAACCGTTTGGGACCAAGTAACCAAAGAGACGGTTCAAAATTGCTTCCGCAGGGCAGGATTTAATCATGCAAATATGCAAAGTGAAGACCAGTTAACTGAGGCTGATATATCTGGCCTAGAAGATGATTTGTCTCTTAGTGTACTTTCAGATATCCTCAAAAATAAGAATTTATTGAAATTGACGGATAATGAAAACCTTAATGATTTTTTGAACGTAGATGAAGATTTGTATGTTGAAGATCCAGATTCAGAACAAGAAATTACAAATCCAGTTGAAATACAAGAACTTTCGGAAGATTCTGATGTCGATGAGGTTCCAGTGCCAACAGAAGCTATCCCAAATTATGATAAAACTATTACCCTGACCAAGCAGCTGAAAATTTTGTCGAAAATTCTTTGGAGCTTCTTTCTAAATTAGAAATACGATTTCAAGACGCCATTTTAAAGAAAAAGAGAAGACAAACAACAATATATGAATTTTTGCGTCCTTAAAGTGACTATTCATTTCACTGTTTTGTATTACATACTACATCTATGTATCTATGTACATATTATATTATACTTTGTATATATCTAAAGGAAATAAACTTTTTTTTCTTAAGTTTAAAGTTTCTTATTTATTTTAAAAACATTTATATACATATACGATTTAAATGTCCCAGTTTCTTAATATATTCATTTTCGTTAAAACACGATTTTTGTTGTATCTACTACATATTTCTTTTCTGCGGACACCCCTCCTGAACGGACATCTTCAGTTGGTCCCGTTGGTGTTCGTTTAAGGGAGATTTCACTGTACATACATAGTGTTTCATTTAAACTAAAAAAAGTTAACACCATTTCCGGTTAAAACGGAAGTTTCGGGTAAATAAATATACTCATCGAATGCCCGATTTGCGTTTAATTAAATGTGAAAAGCCTTATTAAAATAAAAGTAGCCATATTGAAGATATTCGAAGATAGATCCATACATTTGCGTAACTCTGTATATCATCACATCGGCTACACACGTATAAATTTTTAAGCTGTTACACGACGCTATTCGATGTTCGTCGAACAGCGATTCCTAACACATAATTGCCGCTTTAATATTCAGTAGAATACCTCCACTGACTGAACTGTACATCTTACACCTTAACACAGGTGTTAATGGCAGATTATGCAATTGTGCTAGCTCGATAATAGTCGGTTACAAGGTCGAATGGGTACTAGATGGAATATTTTTCCTATTCCTTTTAAAACTTCGTATCTCTTCAGCGAAATAATTATTATATAACGGTTAATGTAAGGTTTGTGTGTGCACTAGTTTTTCAAAATACTGTACAAAATATGTATAAATAAGTTTGAATTAACGATTCATTGTTATCTTGCTTACTGTCGTTGTATTGCTACAATATGTAGAAATCACCATCTCAACTTTGGAAGTGTGTAGTTTGTTTAATAAACAGATACTAAATAAATTACTTCAAAGTGGCTAGAAATAAATAGTCAATTTATTTAAAAGCTTTTATGTAGGCAATATTTAAGTAACTTAGTCATTCTTTAAAGATAGAATTTCTTTGAAAATCTAATTTGTTTTTTTTTATTGAGACACAACATAAGCTAAAGTACATTTTCAGTATCTACATGTATCTAACTTTAAAATAACCGGTTTATATTATAATGTTAGTAATGGAAATAAAGGATATTACCAAAAACTTCCTCATTCTGCTGTGTTCTTATTATATATACCAAGTAAACCATTATGTACGCAGTATCTATTAGTTATTACTTGTTACGATAAATACATAATTACCTGAGATAGGACAGTAATTTATTTTAGTAACGAGCTATAGATAACGTGATCCTCATTTCTAAGAAGTTTTATCTTTGTTTTTCTTTACACTACGCTACCTGTAAAATCTGCATCATAAAATGACAATCCTAAAATGTCGATTTCAGTTTATGGCGATCAAATTTCAAATACGATTTTCTTCAGGGCTCGCAAAGCTGAATTAATATTTTCCGATTTAACACAATCACTGTGAAACTGTTAGAAGATAGAGTTAGCGTATAGTTTGAAGCAGATTAGGATATGATAATCTTACTGCTAAGTTCACTGTAGTGCTATTAAAAGAAATCAATTTTTATGAATATTTTCAAGCAAAACCATAATGCATATGTAAAGAAAATATTTTATATTCTCAACAAGTCAAATATTAACGATAATTCTTAGCATAAAAATATTGTCCTGTCTACTTCCGGCTGGCAACAGCCCGTTGAAGTACACACAGATAAGTCCAAATGGTATTTTTTATTACAGAAATCAAAATTGGATTTCTTGCTAGAAAAATCCAAAACTAGACTGCTTTCCATATAAGTCCAAGCTGAATTTATTTCCATATAAGTCCAAACTGGACTCATTTCAACATAAGTTTATTTTGTTTTTCTGGTTAAAGAATGTTATTGTTATCACATAAGTATTTTTTCCTCTCATTCTCTATACTGTGCATTATTTCATTATTGTATATTCTTTATTACACTGTACTTGTATTTGTAATATTTATAAGTGTGTTTCAAGTGGTGTTTTTAAACACTGTTGAACATGTCAATAAATAAATAAATACATAAGTGCAGGTTAAATTTCTTATTAGGTACCCAAGTTTAAATCTTTGATTTATACGATGTAATCCCGCATCCAGTTTTGATGGTATGTAGTTTTCATATAAGTCCAAACTGGACTCCTCTCAACATAAGTCCAAATTGGCCTTCTTTACACCTAATTATAATTTGGGTTTTCTTTCCGTATAAGTCCAAATCAGTCTTCTATGATCAGTTAGACTTTTGGGCCCAATTTGGACTTTTTCTGAATAAGTCCAATTCGGACGTCTTTCTATAACTCCAATTTGGATTTCTTTCTGTAATAAGGCCGAATCGGACTTCTTTCCGTATAAGTTCAATTCGGACTTCTTTCTGAAAACGTCCAATTTCGACTTCTTTTTTGTATAAGTCCAATTCGGCCTTCTTTCCGTTATCCGACGTATTTATGTATAAGTCCAAGTTGGACGTATTTCGGTATAAGTCTGATTTGGGCGTATGTCTGTATAAGTCCAATTTGGGCGTATTTATGTATAAGTCCATTTTGGACTTATTTACGTGTACGTCCAATTTGGGATTATTTCCGTGTAAGTCCCATTTGAACTTCTGTCTACTTATAAGTCCAAGCTGGACTTCTTTTCATGTAAGTTCAAACTGAATTCCTTTTTATCCAATCGGACTTCTGTATAAGTCCAGTTTGAACTTCTTTCTGTATAAGTCCAATTTGGACTTCTTTCTGTATAAGTCCAATTCGGACTTCTTTCTGTATCAGTCCAATTTGGACTTCTTTCTGTATAAATCCAATTTGGAATTTTTTTCGCATAAGGTCAATTCTGTACTTATAAGTCCAAGCTGGACTCTTTCATGTAAGTTCAAATTGAACTCCTTTTTATGTAAGTCCAAATTAGATTTCCTGTTTTATACAAGTCTAATTTGGATTTCTCATTAGGTACCCACGTCTAAATTTTTGATCTATAAGATGTAATGCCGCATCCAATCTGGATGGTAAACACTCAATCTTTCAACCATTAAAATCTAATTCGCTATCTGCTATTTCTAAACATAAGTCCAAAAAGATGTAAAAAAAGCCCTTATTTACCTACCAACATGGTTAAAACTCCTCACGGTATTCGCGTTCCTCGTGTGCAAGTTAGGTTTCACTATCGACGCCGTGTCCAACGCTAGACCGTGTGCTTCCGATATAAGTCCAACATGGCCTGCGGTACGACCGCCCTCCCTTTGTCGGCGCGCGGCCGCCTCTTCATGCCGAACAGGGACATCAGATTCGATTCGACTTCCTGCAGGACGTCCTTGGATGGAGAGGACGATTGGACTAGCGACACCAATGACGTCAGTTTCAATAGGAGCGTCATCAAACACAGACTATGCAACCGCATTGTCGTAAACCTGCAACCAAAGAGAGGAGAATTACATGTAGATTTATTTAATGCCTCTATACGCATATAATCGTAATAATATTTAGAATTATTGAATGGAGATAAACAAGGTTTTGAACGCGGTCTACTGTGTTGTGTGTTCCGTTGGAGATTTGTTATTGTTTAATGCAATCGAACAAAGTTCAAGGTATTACTAAATACCAATAGCCGGTATTTATTATTGATTATTAATGATTTTTTTTTTTTGATTTACCTATAAGCGTTGCTTGCGATTTTTCGAGATTTTCCAACTGTGAATTCCATTAACTTCTTTTTTTATTATGTATTTATATATATAAACGATTAGAAAATTGACTTTAGACCATGCAACAAGATGCGCAACACATTATAATGTAAATATGACAAAATTCTTTGCCAAGGTGATTAATTGCAATGTCGTGGTTTTTGAATTCTTCTACAAACATCTCGTAAATTATGAATTTTAGAAAAAAGGTTATTTTGAAAAGATAAGCAAAAAATTGCCTCGTCAGAAACTACCATATTAGTTGCAGAATATTCGTCCGTATTACAAATTTCGATTCATTCATTAATACGTATCTAAAATTAAACGATGTTTTGTCTTTTTAAAAGATAATAGGGCTATAGCCAGTATGGATGATGCATCGTTACAATTATCTGATAAGGTTCAGCAGTATCAAAATTTCCATTTTATAGATATTTGTTTGGATCCATCTTTAACTCTATATACATACACATTTTGGTAGAACATAACTTATATCTCGCCGCCAAGAATATTTTATTAACTTTCTCCGAATTTTTCAAAGGTGAACGAGTCTAATCCAAGCGGATATTCTCTATCAATATTATATTACAAGCTGTATCGGTTACACCTGTAATATTACGTCTACAGTAGGCATTAATAAGATATTTACATATGAACATACAGGGTTAGGCTGATTTCCTGACTAAATTATGGGACTCTTTTAAAAAATATCCTTGAGAAAAGTTTTTGTAGTATTTTAATTCTATTCTGTGACATATTTTGATTTTCAAACAACTATCACATGTTTCGAGATATGGCGTCATAGGTAGTTTTCTTTTAAATGGACCAGCCTGTATCTTTTCACATTTTGAAAATGATTAGTAACAACAAAGTATTCAAAACAAGACAATTCGTAATAAATAGTTCAAATTGAAGACCTTCAGCAGCTGGGGCAATAACTTAGGCTCTCAACGAGTGGCCTCCATGAGGTCTGAATTGCGTCTTGTGCTATCCCTTGAAGGGCCATCCTCATTAGATCTTCCAACTCTTCGAGCGACTGAGGTTTAGTGTTATAGACATTAGGTTTCAAATGCTCCCAAAGGGAAAAAAATCTAATAGAGTCAAATCGGGAAATCCGATGCTGTGGAAATAGTTCTTTTAGGCATTCAACCACGTCAACTCCACAATGCGGTGAAGCCTATCTTCTGATACCAGATGACATCTCAGAATGATGCAGAATTTGCGGGGTTTGAAAAGGAACGAATTAATGCTGGAATAATTTATTAATGTATTATATTAATATTATATATAATTCCATCTATGGCAAATCCGGACACGAATTCACACATCCAAAATATCTTCAAACCGTACATGGCCGATTTGCTAGGCATATACTGAGTGAATGGACTTCTGCCCCTATATGGAACGAGTTGTTCGTCAATTGTCACGTTTCTGTCAGGAACAATACATGTTCGGCGCTGCTGAATAAACAAGTTCCATACAGAAGAAATTGCTGCCAATTTATCTGTTTCCAAACGAGCTTGTCTTGTTCGTTTGTCGTCAATACTCTCAAACCGTCTCAATGCCATTGTCGCGGAATGAATGGGATTTGAGCATTGGTCAGAAAACAAATCCCGTAATGAAAAAATTAAAGCATTTCACACTTATCCATGTCTTGCCACTGTATATTTTTTGAACTTTCAACGTGCTTAGCTTCCAAATTTGTGCATATAATATTTTCTTCTAAAATAGTGTCAGTAACAAAATAACTGAAAGCATCATAGTGTAGCACATAAATTCTTTTTTTATTAGGCCAGGTGCTGAGCGGGATAATGTTGCAACGTAGAGTTTTTCCCCGGAAGTGGTTCACTTTTTTGCCAAACAATACCACTCCCAGCAACAAAATAGTCATTTCGTACTTGTCCACAAATTTTCCAGTTCAAAATCTGAATCTTGATCTGAAGGTTTTATTATACCTGTTTCTTCATTATCAGAAATTTTACTTTCTCCAGACAACTTAGCATCACATTCATCTGTCCAACGTAAAAGAGTTTCTTCGAAATCTTTATCACTGTAACGGATTCGTTTTGAAGCGGAAGCCATTACAACAGTTGACGTTCACTTTACACCAAACAATATTAGAATAAATCGACTTGGGCTTAGCGTGCTTTTATACGAGTTTATTTTATGCAAGTTACAACTTGCATTCACTTCGTATCTACGAACCCGGTAACGCCGTGGTCTCTAGTAGTTAAATGGCAAGAGTTTTTGAAATGTTTTATATTGGGATATATGCAGGCGGATTAGACACAGATTATCCAGATAGTTCACTTGTATATATTTCTTGGTCGGATTTTTTTTTTTTTAACGTGTGCGTGGTAGTCACTGTTTCTGATTTGCAGTGCGCACCCATGCTTGCGTATGCGCACTCACTCCAGCTTTGTTTATATCTTGCTCATGAATTTTCGTTTATAGGTTATAAAGCAGCAAGCAGTTGTCATTGATATACGCGTTGTAGCAGAGATTATTGTATTAATTTTCATTATTGTGTTGATTGAACCACTTCAACTTTAGCTGTTTAGTGATTTTTATACAATGTGTGATAATGTGGTATTGTTGTGTTCCTGATTGTCGCAATAAATGTAGCTTTAAAATTCCGGCAATGTTTCTTCAGGTTTCCAATAGAACCAGAAAGGTAAGCTATTAAGTTTTCATATATAGATTATATTAGAAATAAGTATATATGTATTTTATGTATATTTTTTAAGATGTGCATTGTGGGTGAAGAATATTGGTCGTGGGGATTTAGAAACAATTTCACCAGAACATCTGTACCGATCTTTTAGGGTTTGTGCGGAACATTTTGAAGATAGTATGTTCGCAAGTCTAGCAAAGAGTCCGTTAAAGAAAAATGCAGTTCCTACAAAAATTTTTGAAAGTAAGTACATATGTCTTTCATACATAACGTAGAAAATTTAAGCAGTGAACCATTTTTAAAAATACACTAATAAGGTTTACATGTAAAGATGTTTGCACCTTGGAATATTAAATATAACAATGACATTATTTTGATTAACTACTTTGTATGAAAATAAATCTTTATTTATATACATAAGTTATATGTGCAGCAACAATATAACGCAGGTTCAATTATAAATATATCTGAAAAGAGAATTCTTAAGTGAATCGACTTAACAATTCTAATTATTAATATTAACTAATTAAAAATTGTACATATATGGATCTTTTCTTTGTAGAAGAACATTCTGAGATCACTATGAATGCACCTCAGGAGATCCCCATAAGCGAACAAGAAATAGGCCAACCTTTACCACAGCAACCTTGAAAACGTTGAAAATTGGAAATATATTCATATTTATTTCATTTTATTTTTTATTTCTGAACCCACTAACTAGTAAATGTTTCAAAACTTCAATTGCTTATTTTTATAAGCTAAATGCTAAAACGATAAAATAATGACGATACTTTTTTTGTTTTGATTTTGCTACGTTACAATTTCTTATTTGATATATTTTTTATATGTAATAGCATTCGCCTTATTGTTACACCACTTTATACATACGAATAAACGTTTATAATTTTCTTACACTTAGTTTTTATTAATCTTGGATAAATTAATATCGAAGGCAATCTTACAATCTTTTCTAGATTATGTTTGTTTATATTTTCTTAAAAATTATTTCCCTATAGTTCTGTAATGATATATTGCCAACATTAAATTCATAACATAAACAAAATGAAAGACACATTAGACTTTAATTTTGTTCAATTATATTAGATCCGTTCCTGACATTTTTATTAATGCGGGCCTGTCGAAATGCGCGTGATAGTCTGCGCGAAGTACCGTTTGTACCACGAACATCAAAGGTGCCGACTGCAAGTGAACTATCTGGATAATCTGTGGATTAGATCTACAATTTAAAAATAATGTGCAATATACAGGGTGTTTCAAAATTTAGCAGCGCATGAAAGTTATGTTTTTCTTAATAGAACGTCCTGTACTTTATGACATTTTTGAAATGTACAATAAAAACTAGAACAATTTTATTTAAGGTTCCCTATACCTAATTTTTATAGTTTATGAGATATTTCAATTTGTTTAAAAATGCAATGTTGCAAAAAAAGTTTAGTATCTCGGAATTAATTTAGAGAAGTGAAATGAAAACCGTAAATAGCAAATCCTTTGGCTGATTGTATGCGACATTCAACGTTTTGTGAATGTCATTCAAAGTTTGTGAACTTTACTCGTGCATAACTTCGTTATTTTAAATAGAACACCCAGTATATTTTTACGTTGATAGATAGAAAGTTTTATTTTCTTTAAACCAGTATTAGGAATCCCTATACCTATCTCCTCTAGTTTTTAAGTTATTTGGATTTTTTTAAGTGGTCTAAGTAAATTGCAATTACCTTAATTTAATCTAGGTAGCTGGTGATTTTTTTGAATGTGTCAATTTGCCGTGCATCCCATCAGTACCATGAAAGCATACTCGTTGCAAGAAAGAGCTGATATGATTTAGTTGCTGACGAACAAACTTTGTGAATTTTATTCGTCCCTAACTTTGTTATTTTAAATGGAACATCCGGTGTATGTTTACATTGATTTATTTAATTAATTTTACTATTCGAAAAAAAAATATTTTTCATAATTTACCTGAATATCATAAACGCTAAGAAGTATGTACAAACTAAACAAAACAACAGTAAATATTTTTGTATAAAAAGGTAATAACAAGGGATTTTTGTATGTATCTATAAAATAAAGGAAAAAAACGCAATAAAATAAACGAAAAGGCACTAGCATCCAACATAATTGCCATTTTCTCCAATGCACAACATAGCTCTTTCTTCAAATGCTCTTCTAACGTTCCTTAGCATATTTGGTATTATCTCTTCCGATCCACCTATAAGGAAATTTTTTATCAAGGTAGTTTTTGACGGACCGTTTGAAATGGGCAGGAGCCCCGTCTAGTTGAAACCACATCCGGTTTCTAATATTTAAGGGAATGTTTTCCAAAAGGGCACAAAAGTCGCTCTTAAGGAAGCTTAGAAAAATTCGTTTCCATTTAGATGTCTATTGAAGAAATGTGGACCTATTACATGATCACCTATAATGCCTCTAAACACGTTCAAACTCCACCTATGCTGCCGATCCAAAGTATGAAAAAAATAACGATTTTCGGTATCATAATAATGGAAATTGTGACAGTTTACTAGTCCTTTATTATAAAATGTGAATTCGTCAGTGAATAGAACATAATTAAAAAAATCATTATCTTCTGCGTATCTATCGAGCGCCCACACGCAAAAATCAACTCTTCGCTCATAATCCATAGGGTATAATTGTTGGTGGTGTTGAAAGTGGTAGGGATGGTATTTGTGTTTTTCAGGATCCTAGATACACTCATGTGACTTAAATCTAATTCCTTAGCAATCTTTCTTGTGCTGCTATGCGGTTCTTCAATGACTGCTCCTAATACCACAAATTCATTTTCTTCGCTTACAATTGTTATTTTATGTCGCTTTATGTAAGCAACGTTGCCTGTGGTACGAAATCTGACCAACAATTTTTCAAATACCCTTTTATCTGGATGTTTTCGATTAGGGTGCATACACCCGAGACGCAAGGAAGCAATTTTCCTGACACTCACCAATAACTAAAATCATATCAGTTCTTTCTTGCAACGAGTATGCTTTCATGGTGCTAACTGGATACACATCAAATTGACACATTCAAAAAAATCACCATCTACCTAGGTTAAATTAAGGTAAGATAATGAGATTTACCTAAACCACGTAAAAAACCCAAATAACTTAAAAACTAGTCGAGATGTGTATAGGGACTCCTAATACTGGTCGTTCCATTAAGAAAAACATAACTTTGATGTACTGCTAAGTTTTGGAACACCCTGTATATTACATATTATTTTTAAATTGTAGATCTGATCCACCTACATATGTCCTAATATACAATATTTCAAAAATTGTTACCATTTGACCACCAGAGACCACGGCGTTACCGCTGTTACACCCTGTATAACCATTTTTGTGTTCTGCTTTATGTTATATTATAAATAGTAAAAAATTAACCTCAAAATATAATACAAATAAACATAAATTCTATTACAATAAATATTTTAGTCAAATCTGTGTTACTGTTAGAGCTGTTATTTACATATGGGTATTAGTAAATGATGAAATTCTTTAAATAATTTAGACTCATTATCATGCAATATTATTTAGCAAATATGTTGTAAGAAGCGTATAGTGAGCCATATCTAAGAGGCAATTAAAAAAAACTTGTAAACAAAAAATTACAGATAATGCAATAGGTCGCTGGGCCTCGGAGGCCCGTGCTGTGCATCCTATAAGACTCATCGACTTTTTACTGAGAAATACTCTAATACGCGTACACTAAAATCTACTAAGGACATTATTAATCGATTGGTAAAAAATTGCAAAAATCCATTTATCAACAACCCAACAAAATTGAAACCGTTGGTGAATAAGAGGCTCACAGAAATGATGTGGTAGCGTATACATCACTAGTTCAAAGTAATTTAACTTGTTTGTGATATATTATTAAATATAAAATTTAGGTAAAACTTCTAATTAATTTTACCCAAACTGAAGTTTGTTTATTTCCACTATTGACTCACCAAGTACTTCAAAATAGCCGGGATTATTTATAAAGCGAAACCTATCCGCTTCTAAAACGAGTTTGTATATTTATAAAAAGCGGCAAATTTGTTTCTAAATCCCTATAGATATATATACATTTCCTAATTCTACAGGAATTTCGCGCCCAAAGAAAAAATACACTTCGGAGTTCGGAGTCATCAAAAACTATACATATACACTCAACGTTTGAGCTTCCCTCTTCGACCACCGGCAATAATGATTCTCGTCTCGGGGATTAGAGAACTTTATATCCGCCTAATTTCGACGCAAAAGGCCAATTATGAGCGTGTATGTTTGCCAGATCAAATAAACACGAGGTTTTTATGATAAAATCTCTTTAAAGGCTGCTGGAGTAAATATCGTTCCAATTCGGCCGTTTAGCTTTTATCAATGTGGAGTGGAAAATACGAAAAGAGAAAAGCTCTTTCGAGTCGGATTTGCGCAACGGAACGTGCGCCCGTATTTAGTAAATTTAAGGTTACGAAATTGGAATGCAGGTGCATTAGTTTAAATGATCGTTGAATTAATAACGTAATATAGAATGAATACGCGGTGTGAATAAAATTGTAAATGAACTGCTAAATGTTGATTTAGATTCTGTCGAGTTAGTTGCTGTTTACTAGGTTAACAACATCAGGAGAAATCAAAGTTTTTAACAGTATACAGTGCAAAGATTGCAAGCTTTTTACACTAAGAAATTAACAAATTAATGTGTTTCTGCTAATAACTGTAATAATTAAGAGGAATTTTTCCCAAGAAAAATGTTTCTCCTCACGCAGGATTCGAACCTACGCACTTTGTTATAGTTATTAGTAGAGACCGGATTATATGCAAAGTGCATATATTTTATTTTTTGCATATCTTTAATTATAGTCTATATTACACTAATTGAAGTTAATTAGCGGTAATTAGTGATTGCATATATTGCATATTTAGGCATTTCTATGCATATTTTTTACAAAAGTTGCATATATTGCATATTTAAGCTTTTTCTTATCCTTTCTATTAGTAAAAAATTCCTAGTAATTCCTAATGTAGATCGAACAACCGACAATTCTCAGAACGATAAATCTTTCACATTGGTTTCTCTAATACTTTTTTTCCAAGAACTGCACGTGTTTAATTTCGCCTAGCAGAAAGGATGTGATAAATACGTTTTATTATTATTAATTCCCAAATAAACTATTCATTCATTGAATATCTTTGAGCGAAACAGCATGTAATTGTGTTACGTTTTTAAATACTGTGAGTACATACAATGAGTATAGCGAACAAAATTTCTTTATGTATTAAGCCATATACTGAACTGGTAAAGGATGGTGACAAAATATTTTGTCGAACCTGCAGTAAACTGGTAAGTTTAATTTTACTAAAAGCTTTACAATTGTTTTAAATTCATTAACTTTTGATATAAAATGACAATTGTTGTTGTAGGTGTCTTCTGAGAGAAAATACCTGATTGATCAACACGCTAAAACTCCATCACATATTGGAGAATGTGAAAAACTAAAGCGATCCGCATGTGTGCAGCAATCTATACGTCAATGTATAGCATCAACTTCACGAAACTTAGAACAAGAAGAATATAATACGGATCTGTGTAACGCATTAATTTCGTCTAGCATACCATTAGCAAGATTAAACAATGTTAATTTGAAATCATTTCTGCAAAAATATTGCAAACATAAGATACCTGACGAAAGTACCTTACGGAAAAATTATGTCACACCTTGTTACCAGCAAACAATAGCAGAAATTCAACAATTGGTAGGGAATAATTTTATTTATATCATGGTAGATGAGAGTACGGATAAGTGTGGCCGTTATATTGCCCATTTGTTAATAGGAATTCTTCATGAAGATATTGTAGGTAAATCATATTTAATTTATTGTAAAGAACTTCAAAAAACAAATAATGTGACAATTGCCCCAATTCGTTCAAGAAGGTTTATCAAATTTCCTTTTACCTGGAAGTATACCTTGTGAAAAATTTTTACTAATGTTGTCCGACGCTGCACCATGCATGATAAAAACCGCGCAAAATTTAAAAATTTTGTATAGTAACATTATTCATACCACTTGTTTAGCTCATGGGTTCAATCGTGTAGCCGAAGTCATTAGGAATCAATTCCCTTTGATTAATGATTTAATTAGGAATGTCAAAAAGGTATTTTTAAAAGCACCTTTACGAACCCAATTTTATAAGGAGCGACTTCCCGGTGTTGAGTTGCCTCCTGAACCGATTATTACGAGATGGGGTACATGGTTAGAGGCTGCAATTTTTTTCGCCGATAATTTTGAAGGAATAAAAAATGTAATTTTAAATCACTATTGACTGCATTGCTATAGAAAACTGTAAAAAGATAGTAACATCAACAGAATTGCTACAAAACATTTTGTATATTAAGTCAAATTATAGTTTTGTTTCAAGTTCCATTCGTAAACTAGAAACGCAAGGGATGTCGCTCTCGGAATCAGTCGAAATAGTAGACGAATTTGATATGCTATGTAAGAAGGTTAAGGGTACAATAGGTAATTCTATATACGATAAATTTAAAAAAGTGATAAATAAAAATGCGGGGTATTTGAAAATGAAGAAAGTTAAGAAAATTTTGGAAGGTGAAACAGTAAACGATTTCTACTTTAATTTTAGTTTAAAATGTATTGCAAAGTTAAAACATGCACCAATTACATCTGTGGATGTTGAAAGAAGCTTTTCTATTTTGTAACATATCTATTCTGATAGAAGACAAAACTTTCTTTTATACAATTTTGAAAAAAAATTAATTTTAAATTGTTTTAGAAATATGTTGTGAAAAAATGTTGTGCAATAAAGTTAATGATTAAATTTCTGCTCTTATTTATTTTATGTAAAAATTTTGCATATTGCCGCAATTTTTTTGCATATATGCTCCAGGTTTATGCATATTTTCGCAAAAATCGATGCATATATATGCGTATATATTCCAGTTTTTCTTTGCATATAATCCGGTCTCTAGTTATTAGCATAAATACATTAATTGGTCAGTATACAGTGCGTTTATGGTGAAAAGATCAAATTCGTTTAAAATGCAATTAATTAGTATTTTTAGTTGCACATTTTTTGACATAAGAAAATTAAAAAAAAGTAATATAGGCAACCAGCATTGTTTTTTTTTAATGGGACACCTGTATATTATGTCATTTTTGTTTAATTGTACGGTAAGTTCTGAACACTTTTCGTATACCATACCATATCTCTAAAAAGAGCGGTTTTAATGTGATAAATTAATTAACACACAAGTAATGAAATAAAATGTTCAAATTGAACAAATACACATACAACATTTTCTTAAAAGCTAACAAAAACAACCTGGTATGGTAATTTTTATCTTCAACAAAAAACTCTTCTTCGAATGAATCGATTTTCATTCCTTGACCACTAGACCATTTTAATGTGGTATTTTGTGGCAGTAAAAATCAAACTCAATCACCGTCTTTTGGTTTGTCAGTGTCGTTTTGCCAGTTTTAACGTCATCTTAAAAAATTATCTGGGAAAGAACGTACTGAAGTTCTTATAATGATTGGTTTTGGAGATAGAGTACGTACTCAACAAAAGCGTGTAATTTATTTAATGCAATTCATCCTGATCGACCTCCAATTACAAGATCTACTGTCAGCAAAATTGAATTGAAATTTGCTGAGCCGGCCACGTTATAGGTTTAGCTAACGGAAGATCAGCAAAAATATCAGAAGATTCTCAACTAGACGTTTTAGTAGACACTGTAAGTAATCCTCATGTAGCCATTAAGACCATCTCCAAGTATTGTAATATGTCAACGAGATCTGTGTCAAAAATACATGAAATTTCATGCGATCCATTTTGATATTTTCATTATTATTTGCATAAGTATAAAATGAATAAAAGTAATAAACCCATTGATATTGCTATTTATTGTATGATTAACATACATGGCTTTGGTTTAGTTCCTAGTCGTAGTTCAACTGTTAAATGAAAATACTATTTTGCACCATTTAATAAGACTACAGTTATTCGAAATACTTCAAACATCAAATAAATTTATTCCTACGCAAAGATAACAAATACAAAATAGATGCATTCAACTTCGCACATTAATAGATCCAGCTTAAGCTTTTTTAAAATGACAACAGAGACAGCACATATGTGTTTACGTATTTCGAAGCGCGGCCAGTTAATGCATAGATCCGTCTACTATCCACGCTAAACATATAAGCGCTATTTTACCCTGTAGCAGTGGCGGCTCGTGAGTTATGAAAGAGGGTGGGCACAAAATAAGAACTTGCCTATTTTTTTGTACGTAAAATCCATTCTCCTATTTTTCATGATGGAAAAGACGTCTATGACTTTGTTGTAAAAATGCGTTCAATCGATCTTCTGAAATTGTACTTCTCAAAAACATTTTAATGTATTTGAGAGTGGAAAAACCCCGTTCACATTCTGCTGTCGACGTGGGGGTTATACAAACAATATCCAACAATTTGTATATTTCCGTCAAAACTTTTTTTAGGTTGTTGTCTGTTATGAACACTAAAAGTGGCTAAACACCACCTACGACTACGTAACACATGTCATCGTGCTCATAAATTACTGAAAGTTCACTTTTAGGATAAGATTTCACAGTTTTTTTTTTTTTATACAGATAATTAACCGACGCAAAATATGACGATTTTTTTTCTACATCTTCGTTGTACTTAATGTTATGTCGCAAATAAGCACTGTCTAACTATTCACGTATGTCCACTTTGCCTAGAACATTAAAATCCACGCATGCATTCATGTGAGAAACTGAATTTTCGTGTTTCTTTGCCCTCTCTGTGATATGCTTTAAATCATTTAACCCTTGTTTATTCCACGCACGAACCTCTTTTTTAATAATTAAGCAGATAAAACAAAATAGTTTATTTGTTAGTGAATATCCGCACATCCACTCATATTTTTCACATATATTTTTATTAAATACTCTATTGTAAGTTCGAGTTTTACTCGGGGAAGTGTAGTTTATTTAAAGATCAGGAATAGGCCTTCCTTTCTTCTTAATTAAAACTTTTTCCTCAAATGAGAGCGGGTTTTTTTTTTAAGATTTTGCATTCAATTAACTTCCATCATCAATAGTAAACGTCGCTTTAAGCCTTTGAAATCACACATGCGCGGTGAAAACTATGCAGTCGCAATGACTGCAAGACGTTAACTGGAGACACGTAATTGTGTGCCCCAAAATGACCGTATAAGCGCATATGGCGAAGATAAACGGAGCCGTCCGATTCATACTCGAAATAGGTACATCGGAAATAGTGCCCCGGAACATAGTTTTGAGCATTCGCATATGCGCTAGTGCCTGTGGTGCGGAAGCAAATTTTGATACCACCGTTATAAGAATAAGTAAAAATAATAAAATAAAATTTCTAAAGCGAATTTCTTTCTGTGTTTATCTTGGTGGTTGAGTGAGCATGTGCCTTTGTGCCCTTTAATACCAGCCGCCACTGCTCTGTAGGTCGTACAATTAGAATGTGTCGCTGGTGTACAGTCAATTGTTATAATAACGAAAACTTATTTATTTCACTAATACATCTTGTTATAACTTAATCAAAGATTGTAAATAATATTTTATCATAATAATGACACTTTTCTTTATATTAATAATTAATATAAATTCTTTATATAAATAATTAATATTTCTTTTTTCTAAATTAACTTAAAACCTGGAAGCATTATTTGGTAGAATAAAATATTGCCATTTACGTATCTTCGTAGATGTAGTAGGTCGTTTATAAAAAGTTTTACTGTAGATACCTTGTAAATTGCAATTAAATTATTACTACTTCGCAAAAAGAGAATATTTTTTTCTTAAAGATGGTTTGCATTTAGGTATTTCTAATAATAAACCATGTAAAAATCAACCGAAAAAATATTTATAAACAAACCTACTAATTTTATGTTAAGATTAAAAACGATTTCTTATAAACTCGTTAGAATGACCTTCGATACGATCTTAAATGTTATATAGAACGTATTAACCGACAATTTGTCAGCTCTATCGCACGATTATCTAACATCGTACACAATCTAATCCGTACAGTATTACGAGTAAACGATCGGCAAACACAATTTCCTTTACGGCGAGTAAATTATTTGCTCTCACGTTATGTAAAGAAAGATATTTATATACGGTAACAGGTGTTACATACCACAATTCACTACATACAACATAGAACGTTATGTGTGTACACATATACACAGAGACATGTGTATAGTATAAGTTGGCATTTATGGTCACAGCGCCATGCTGTCTGCTTGCGCTTACTTTGACCTATTGCAAGATCATATCGTACGGCCGACGTACAACGTACGAACTTCTGTGTGTGGACGCGGCATAAATATATGTGTACTTTAAATTCGACGTGGATACACGAAACGGTAATATTTGACACGTGTTTCTGGCCGAAAATGGGCATCCCTCTTTTTCGGTCACAAACTTCAACGGATTCGTTTATTTTTGCTTTCAAGTTTTATTATCTTTGTTGAGGTTTTAGGACCTCTCGAGGCGGAAGATTTGGGTCTAACGTATTACTTAAGGGATTACGGCGTTATTTACAGGACCTCCTAGTGTCTGAGGTACTTCAAACTTAAGTATCTTAATGCTTATTAGTGTGGTATAATAATAGGATTAATGAGGGACTGAGATGTAGGTATAGGTGCAGTAGTATCTAAGGAGAATAGAAATGAGTCAAATTATTTGGTATTTTCTAGAAAAAAAAAGAATTGTTCTTGACTTGGAATTGAAACAACAAAAGTAATGTTAAAATTTATTATTAAGTTCTTATTAAGTATATGAAAATTAAATACACTGAGATCCAGAATGATTGTCCTGATCCTACACTACTTTTCGCGATGTGCAAATCAATGTATTTTTTTTTTTTGTAGATTTATCTTATGGATCAGCTACACTGTTGAGAATTTTAACACTTTTTTGACTAATTTAATAGTCAGGAGAGGTCCACACTCTTTTCGTGTTATTTTGTCGAGAACTATAGAAGTTTAAATTTGACAAGCAAAGATAGTCAAGTATTGTCTATTGCTAAGGGGTTATTTTGTCCAACTGATACGTGGAATTATAAAATACTTCTAGTCACATTTTATTTTGATCTGGACTAGACAAATTTACTAGATGTTTAACTAAATGAATGCGATCTATTGGGTGTTTTAACACCATTTTCTAAACACCACGTCTTTTTAATATGCAACTCCTATTTATCCAATTATAAATATGCAAAACCACTCATTCACAAGTTTTGGTTTCAACTAAACGTACCAATTTTAAAATGATTTTTTGAGAACCATTATAAAATTAAGTGAATGTTTATGCTATTTGATCAAGTCTAAACTAATTGCGTAAATAGATGTTCCCAATACATCTTTAAGATGTTGAAATTTTTTATGCCCACTGGAATTAACGTTTAATAACACGAGGTTGCACTTTGCAAGTCAGTCACATTTGGTGGTTTGTTTGGATATGTTAATACGGAGAATCAAACACGAAAACAGATACACGGGCAATGCAGGTGGTGCGTATAATACAATACTGTATTAGAATAGGTGGGGTTTCTATATTTCTATCCGGGGGAAAAATTCTGATTGATGGTTGACGCTTCTGAATGTCTAGAAAAATAGTCAATCCTCATATCTGAACAAAGAATTCACACGAAATTCTAGTAATTTCTGTTCTATTAAATACGCGTAGTCAATTCGTCTGGCAAAGTTTGGAAAAATCAACACTAAAATATTTGACTAGCGCAAAATTAACGCCAACACCGTAATATTTTCAACAGTGTAAGAAAGCTGTAAAACGCAAGCTTCATTATCATCCATAGAAAATTTCTATCGTGCAGCAATTGCTGCCACTAGATTTTGAAAAATGTATGGAATATTGCCATTGGTTTAATCCAAATATATGGAATGAAGATGTTTTAAATTTTACTTTTTTTTTCTGACGAAGCCTTATTGGCTTTGAACGGTGGCCACCTAGATCACCCGATCGTATTTTGTTAATACACATAGGTATTTAATAGTATTATAGCTAATAACTTTTATAGTTTTCCAAAAAAAAAAAAACATATTTTTATGTGTGTTTAATCACAGCTATAACAAATGAAATCAAATAATGTCAATTGTTGAAACATTTCATAAGAGGAAAGCTACCAACCATATTGAAATGTAATTATTATTTTATGTACGCACCTGTTTGTAAGTCCAGTATAATTTCGACTAAATAGTATTAGTAGTCATGGAAGTTGAATATAATTTATCGTCTGACAACTGTGCGATAGCCTGGTATCCTAGGTATCTATTTTAATTGAAAGGGGAGTGACTCAATGTGATTCGTATAAAGAAAATGTATGAAAATCCTTGGTTACGTGTGTGAGAGTTGATGAAAAGTCTTAGAAAAAGCTGTGTCATTTCTCATCAAATATAAATCAATTAAACCATATTGCGGGGGTATATTTGGTATCGAAGGGGATAAATTCACGAATTTGGTGTTTACTATATCTGGGTACATGTTTTACATGGGATTTTACATGTGTTTGCTGTTCCGAGTCTAATCATACATCCTGAATGTAACGAAGGAGGTGAATATACGAGCGAAGGAAATCACATTCGGAGGTACTCTGACGTCTGTATGAACCGATAAACGAGGTATCTGGTCAAAACATTGTTTAAATTATTATTATTTCGTATGAGATTTAAATTCTGAGTTTATGTAAGTTGGCAAACGTGGTTGATGGTTTTCTATTCTCTTATGATAGCGCGGGATATTTTAAAAGTTTCTTTTTGAATAAAAGAATCTAAATTATACTGGATAATTGATAATACTTGTTTGAATATCCAATAACTATATCTCACCCTGAGTAAGAGTTCTCATGCTAATTTATAATGTCTTCCTGATATAAACTTATTAATAAATTATACATGTTATTAATGATTGCACTGTTTTATTAAAGGAAGTTATTTATTTATTTTCCTTTTGCCGTAAAAAGCATATAGCCGGGGAATCACAATAATATATATCTTTACAATTTGAGTGAGCACTTTGTGATGAATGTTTAAATTAGTTCTTAAACAGCAGCATTTTAAAAAAAAATCACGTTTGTAAACTTTGTATATGGAATTTTTAAATGTAAACTGTGTGTGCACAAACTGGAATGTGAATACACTTTGAAGTAAGGGTATTTTATTAATTAAATGGATGTTGTAAAACATGCAAAATGGATAAATAAAAAAAATCACTGAAATAGTTTTTGTTTGATTTAATTTATTGAAAGTCGCAAAAAATCTACAGCATGGAGTAATTTAAAAGCAAAATTACCTGATTTGTATATATCTATAAGCGCTTTATCAACTTTTTGTATGTGCAGGACCTTAATTATCTCTGGTTAACTTTTAGTAATTTACATAAATGTTTTCTTTTTCTGTCTTTTCAATGTTTTTTTTTTTTCTAAATTTTTTATTGATACTACTATTATTTGTTAATTTCTTGAATGCCGTATGAAATTGCCAATTTACATCCCAGTAAGTAAAATTCAAATTTCCCGCAATTATTTTTAGCGACTTTCTGCTAGTTTCACACTGTTGAAATCAAATTGTCCGTTCAGCGACTACTACAATTACGAATTATGGAAGTCACTGAATGATGGATAAGCTTGTATGAATATAATGATAGTTATTAATTAATTGATTTAATGATTGCATTTCGCTAGAAATGTATAGATATCAAATATAATATGGAATAAATAATTGAGTTTAGAAAAATAATTGGTTGTGTTCAACAAATTCTGTACCCTTTATTAGGAAATTAATGTAAAAATTAATTATAAAATAGAAAATATTGACTCTCTGGTTGTTACTAAGCAATAAATGCCCACATTTTTTAAAGAATTAATATTCAAACAATAATTTATTTTTAAGTTTTTTCTGGCTGAACGCTGTTATTAGAGCTGCCATTTCACTTCATTATTTTCCTAACCTCAATATATTCGCATGTGCTGACTTTTTTTTATTTGGTCATCTAAGAAACAAAATTTATCGGAACCGCTTACACAATATGGATCAATTAAAAGAAGCAGTAAGAAATGAAATAGAGAATATTACAAACGAGCAATGAATAAATGTTTATGAAAACGTGAAGAAGAGGGTAGATGCTTGCATAAATAATGGTGGTCTCCACTTTGAACACTGCATGTAAGCAGTGCGCAGATATCTTAAAGAAACATGTTCCCAATTTTTTTTTAATTTATATTACATTTTTCTTGTAGAGCGTATGACTATGAAAAGCATCCATCCATTATTGTCCATTCAGTGCCTCGCATAAATTATGAAGAATGTCTGATATAAGTTAAGGCTTGACGTAAATGTGGATTTTCAAAATTTCAAGCTATAATGATACAGAAGATAATCAAACTGGGACTACGTTTTTTTTTTGTATTTCATGTATTGTAAAAGTATTTTTTTTAATTTTCAATTTTTTAAGACCCTCATCATTTATTTAAACAAGAAATGAACAAAATTGCATGAAACAGTAAAAAATAAAATTAATATTTTTTAACCGTCTAATCAATCACTGATTGTTGTAAGAAATCTATAACCACAATTATTCTACTTTCTTCATAAAACAAATGTTCATTTTTTATCTTCAATTTTATCTTTTAACAACTCACATCTATGTAATTGACAGGCAAAGATCTCGTTTGCATCCTTCTAACACAAAATTAGCGTGATTTCATCCGTAAAATCCATAAAACTTTCGATTTCTTTTTTATTTAACTAGGAAAATATTTTACGATCGCTCAGCAATTTTACAACCACGGTTCTACTCATTGCGTAACTATGCTTCAAGCACTGCCATCTGTTACCACTTCTTCTTTAATAACCATGGAATGAAAATAAAATTCCAACATTAAATTCTGCAAAATATCTACTTAAGTAAATCTTCACGCATTCCACACACATACCGTACGTGAGAATCATGGTCACCTAATTACACAAGAACTCTATGGAGTTACGATACAGATGATAAAGCAACGGATTTCTTTTTAACACAGCATTAATTTTGCAACTGTATCCCCCCATTGCTTTACTGTTATTGCGTGGAGTTCGTATGTCATTGGCTGACTATACGCGTATCTCGCATACGGTATAACTACAAGAAGTTTATAAAAAAAAAGTGCTTATTCAGTTAGCTTGGGGCTAGTTGTAATTTAGAAATTTTTGGAATTCTTTTTTAATGTTTATTGAGTAACGAATTGTTATTGATTTAATTTATTTGAAACGAATAACTTTGTATTTAATCACTTTGCTGTAAGAACAAGTTTTAATATTACAGCACTTGAGGGAAAAGGCACTAAGAACGCGCTAGTTCTGTTTGACAGCTGTGAGAGTTTTCACATACATTTTATTGTGTAATACTGTGTTTTTCTTTGTATTTTAATTAGTAATTTTTTTCAAATTTTCTCTCATCATATTTATATACACGTATTTATATAAAACGAAAATTCACGTTTACTGATGATGGTTATTTAGGACCGAAACATGTCGCAATAAAATATTAAAATAAATAGGATTGGAATACGAATTCAATTACGAATTACACACACTAATCCTCTGGGATACCATACACTAAAGCAATATTGATGGAGCGCAGATTAGATTTCTATAATCCCATAGAAGCGCAAGAATGTTTATTGAAAATTCTAGAAGAATTCTGAAAGTTTCCTTGTTTCAACGTTTAAGAGCTAAACTTAAATATGCATGCAATATTATCAAATGCGCAGATTAGATTTCTGTAATGCCATAGAAGCGCAAGAATGTTTATTGAAAGTTCTAGAAGAATTCTGAAAGTTTTCTTATTTCAACGTTTAAGAGCTAAACTTAAATATGCATGCAATATTATCAAATGTTGTGTTACATTGTGTAATACACCAAAAAAAAAATTAAGAGATATATAATCAAACCACTCAGCGGAAGATCAATTAAATAACCAAAATTAAGTGGTTGACGGTGGACGAATATCAAATTGCAATTGTTTTATTAGTTTTAAAGAATAAGAACAATAATAATTATTTTACCTGTAAGAGTGGAATAAATATTTATAGTTAATATAACGAAATTAATCAAAAACATTTTGTATTTTGTAATTGCCTTTCCAACTCAAGAATTTCTAATAACTGTAGCTAAAATAGTGATAAGCTAAATATTCTAAATGTTGAATTACAGATTGAGATTATAATTTGAGTCAAATTAGCTGATAATTTTTCAAAAACTTTCCTTAAGAAGCTAACTTTCTTTAGGTTTTGATTGCTCATTTTTAATAATTTCATACATACATTTATAGAAATGCAAATTAATTTGATCATGATATCCGAAATTACTTTAGTAAATATCGTATATAGTTAAAAAATATATTACTATGAAGTAAATTTTTATGAAACATGATATTTTACTATAATAGAGTATTTTTTTTTTAGTTTTATCAAATTGTCTCCTAGTGTGATCATACCGTAAAAAGTGATTGTCTTGAATTAATATTGCAATACTTGTTATTTAAGTGAACATTTTGGGTATCCTGAATTAATCAAATCGAAGTAACAAAATGATATAATTGCCTTTATTACCTATATTTGTGTCTCCCAATTTTTTTTCTGGATGTCTGCGCGCTATTAACAAATTTTATATAAAATTTGTTGGTGGAGGTGTATCTTTAATAAGCACAGCCATGAAAATTTTTGGACAAATACTACAGAAACACCTAAGAGAAGCAGTTGAAGATACCTTGGAAAAATCTCAAAGTGGATTCAGGCGTGGTAACAGCACACAAGATCATATTTTTCCCATTAAACAAATTACAGAAAAAGCAATAAAAGAAAAGCGGAAGGCGCTATTGGCTTTCATAGATCTCGAAAAGCATTCGAAAACTATGGAATACTTTAAAAGAAAGGAACATACACGATAAAACTATAAGAATAATTACAAAAATGTATAAGAACAATGTTAACGCAGTAATAGCAAATAATAATGTATCAGATACCTTCACAACATAATCAGGACTACGCCAAGGAGGAAGCCTAAGTCCAATACTGTTCATAATTTTTATGGACGATATTATTAAGAAATGTACCAAAAAAAGTAAGAAATTTTGTGTTGGATATTACAACTTACAAAAAGTAGAAATCTCGGAAGGAGTGTTTGCAAATGATATCGTTATAGTCGCCGAAAACGAGACAGATTTGCAACACAATATCAATATAAGGTATAAAGAGCTAGAACAATATGGAATGAAGTTAAACATAAACAAAACAAAAGTGATGGCCATAGGAAATGAAAATATAGAAATTGATGGAGAGAATATACAACAAGTTAATACATTCAAATATCTAGGAATAACACTAGACGAAAATGGAACACAAGAAGCAGAAATAAATGAAAGGGTTGAGAAAACAATGAATTTGTACTGTACTATGCAAAATAAATTCATAAATAAAAAAGAAATATCACAAAAAAACCAAAATTAAGTATTTAAATTAATTATTAGACCCGTACTAACTTACGGCTGCGAATCATGGATATTAAAGATACAAGCAGCCGAAATGAAGTTCCTGAGATGAGTTCGAGGAGTTACGAAGAGAGACAAAATCAGAAGCATTAGATATAAGAAAAGACCTAAACATACAATCGACTTTAGAATTTATAGAAGAAAAGCAGTTAGAATTGGTGGACATCTATTGAGATGAAGAATCGAGCGCCAGTAAAAGATATGGGAGGCGAGAATATAGAAAAATAGGAAGCCGGGAAGACCTATGCAAACTTGGGATGGCGTGATAGGAAAAATATTACAGAAAAGAAACAAAGAATGGGTAGAAGCGAAGAAGATGGCAGAAAATAGGAGAGAATGGAAGAGGTTCGTCCATAGTTGAAAAGAGAAGAAATATTCCTACACCTTAATTGAGGTAGAAGAAGTTATTGATTATATATATCTTTATATATTATATAAAATTAATCATTCTAAGCACACACTCTCACTAATCTTCATAGAAATTGTAAAAATTGTTTTGCCACATATTCCAAACGACCTCCAAGCGAAAATTAATTTGCGATTGGTTATATCAAAGCCATGCAACCTACGCAAACTACATTTGGTGGAAAAATTAGCTAATCCGGAATCTATAGTGATCAAAACTGACCAAATAATATAATTTCGATGTAAAACTAGCATTTCTCTGTCTTTAATTGTAATTGACTTATTTGAAAGAAATTGTTTCGTTTAAACAAATTACATTTGGTATATAGGCTATCCATAATTTTTTTCTATGTGATGTTGAGTCAAAGACAGTAGGGAATTTACTACTGTCTTGGACAAATGAAGATAAAACTCCCAGGTAAGTATTCGGATAAAGAAAAATGCTTTTTAAAAAAAATTATTTTCATGCCTTTCAAAGCGAGTTCAGTGACGTCAATTATTTTTTTTGTCCATGGGCGAGTGTAGACCCGCAGAAGGGCAACTCGCTAAAAAGACCTATTGTGCCCCCACATAATCTAAGTCACTATATTTAATTGATAAGTTCTTTCTATGTGAAATAAGTTTTTCCAAGGATATTTTTAGTCTCCCATGGCGTAACTTGGAAGAGATATTCAGTCTCATAAGAGGTAACCTTTTATGATGCTACATTCTTGATTAGTCTGTTTCGTACTAATATAGCAGGAATTTGCTGATAGACCACGGATTTGGTTACAGTTGAAAAATATCTGACCACCACGACACAAACTGCTCGTTTTCAAAAAAATTTAGCTTCTTAGCATGCAACTTTAAATGTTTACTACCAACTTAAAGCAATAGTTAGTATAAATTATTTCGTTGAATGTAAAAAAATATTTTATGTAACTTAATTGTTATTCTCTAGAGGATTTCTGTAATTGCAAATAGCTCTTAGTATGCTCACTGCTTTGTTTATTGTGTTATTCTTATTATTATATTTCTTCATTTGCAATGAAAACATATTTTTCCTTCACTGTACTATTCAAATAATGTATAATGATTGAAGTGTAGCTATTTTATTGTAAAAAATTTTGAAAATAATTTAATTACGTAAATGTGCTGTGTTAAATTCAATTATTATGTCTTAAAATACCTTAGCTGTTACATTTTTGAAAATCAACATATTTTTTTTAAAGTTTTATAAAATTTATCACCCATACAAATTCTGTTAGGATTTCAAAACATCAAAATGGTTCACTTAGAAAACTTCAGCAACGCATTTCAAATACAAACGATCGTGTTATTAAATATCTTAGTACAAGCCAATAGGGACCTTGTAGCACTTTAATATGGTAGAATCCCAATCCATTATCCTGATGATTGTGAGGATAGATTGCACATCTCTCGATTCTACCGAATCTAGTAATACTTACGATAAAACATTTATAGCTCACATTTTGACTCCGACTTCTATGGAAGAATAAGTATTTCATGTTTTTTTTTTTCGAAAGCACTTCAGTTTAAAAACCAATTGTTAAATTCGAAAGGAGCATTGCTTCTTCATTCCATCATCATTAACCGTACTCTAAATCAAGTGGTTAAATTTTAAATAACAGAAGTCAAATAACAAAATTCTAATAAAGTTTATTAAACATCATTCAAAACATTCAACACATCAACACAATATTAAGCACCTGTTATCCCTTACAAAACTATAGGAACACCAGCGTTTATTGATTAAAATAGTATCTAATTTTCTCACTGTCACACGCAAACCAAAATACAGAGAAATAACACAACTATCTGAATAAGCACAATAACCCGAGTTGATCAACACAGTCGAAACGTCGCAACTGGCACTAACAACATATCTACTGTTCGGACGGACTCGCTCCAAAACTGACTGAGGGCCGACTAGTGCCCGCGCACCTTCATCACCTCTTTCTTTTTGTCTCGCCGAGTATTTTCAACGCGTATGAGACTATCGGCGGCATAGCGGCCAGCGCGGCCAGACACGTGCGCCGCGCTGCCGCTCGGCTATGACGAGTATGACGTGCCTGTGCGCACGTCATGGATCCGAAGCGATCATGGGTCGATCGTCGCATTGGGCTTGTGTCCGTTGGATTGAGTTTTCTGTGTCGCCCTCAGAATGTGTATATTATGATGAATAAAGTACCTTTTAGTTATTACCCTATCCTCCAAGTTTATTGACGTCCTACCAAGGTTGCCTCACAGCACACTCTATTTGACACATTGTGATGTCATATAGCAAATATGCATATTTATTTCATGTAGTAGGTATACAGAAGATAAACATATAGAAGAATATTGTTCAGAAGATATATTTAAAAATAGTACAGATAGTAAATATTTGTATTATGTGGTTTGCAATTTTCACTGAGTATTTTTCTGTAAGTTCACCACAAACCGTTTGCTTCACTTATCACATAACTGTTTGACATTCTGCTTTTCTTTGATGGGCAAATATACACCGTTTTCTTTCTACTTCTCGAGCCGAAACTCTCTGGTTGTACTGATTCAACATTTGTATCAATGAAGTATGACTTTATGCAAGCCACTCAAACTACGACGTCTAATTTGCCCATACTAATTCTGTTGTAATTCTCGTAAGAAAATTTTGCGAAGTCTTCGTTTTTTGGAAATATGCAGTCAGGATTGATATTTCTCCAAAAGACAAATGAAGCTACTCCACACCATCAATTATATTGAAAAAATAGACCAAAGGCACCTATTAGTTTTGCGTTTCTCTGAAATGTATGTACATCTGATCAAGTGTATCCACCCTCCTTTCGTGGAATTGTAGTACTTATTGATTTCAGATTTATTTTTTATTTCCTCATCAATGGTGGAGTCGTTGTGCATTGTAGATATAATATGCACAGGCGATTTTTCTTAGTACATAAGATACCAAAGTCATTATCTTCTGAAAACCAAACAAGTTCTTTCAATATTCCGTCGCCTGTAGGTTAAAAATTTGTGTAGCAGCGTTATTTTTTCTGAGCGTTCACTACACAAGTTTAGCCTCTGGTAAGCAAACTGGATGCAAGCTCGTAGCTGGTGAAGAAGTTGCGAACGTAATATTCTTTTTGTTCTCAGAAAAGGTTCACAAAGTCTTCAACCACCTTTTGCCGAAGTTTTTGCTCTGTTGAGACCTTCTTTTCCTAAGTACGTGTATACACGTAACGGATAACTAGTTCCACTATCGCATATCCACCAAATTTTCATACCTATTATCTGGCTTTCTTGCAGTTACTGTCGGAAAGATACACGACCTCTAAAAGCACCGAGTTTTCATCGATGGTTAGATTACTGCCAGGAAGATAATATTTCACATAGTTTGTATTAACACGGTCCCACAGGTCTCTAATTGTTGCCAAGTTGTCCTTTTGCCTTCGGAGGTTCTGGTCGCTTTATCTCAAAACGGAATAAATCTTAGTAATTGAAGTAAATCTATTTCGTGACTATACACGCTCGATAAACAGGATTTCCATATAAAGATTCATAGCTGTTTATAGTCCACCATCCTTGTTTTTTCCAGCAGTAATCAAAAGCCCAAAAAGCACGGATTTCAACGTCGTCAACTGTTTCCACAAACGCCAAGAATACGAACAGCCTCCTTATTATGAAAATAACCACAATACCAATAAGCCGTATCATCAAAAACAAATTGACTGCGTCACAAAAGTATCACATGCACTCCAGTGGAAGTTTTCACTTTGTTCAAAGCTGTTTTAATTATGTTGTGTCACTGTTTTTCCTTGGCAATCGGCGTGCATTCCACTCGGTACCATCTTTTCAATAAAAGTTTGCGAATGGCCGGCGCGTTCATCATTAGCATCACTATCTCACTTCTTCTTTTTCATCGCTTTCTTCATCTCCAGTTTCTTGATTTATCCGCTTCACTAGAAGAGTTTCTCATTTGGCTCTTCTTCATCTTCATCATCATTTACTTCCTTCCAATCCTCATCATCTTCGTACAATGCATCGAGCAACTCCTTTTCAGTTAGTGCCGGCGTCGGTCAGTCAACCAATCGGTCATACTTTCTGCATATATTTCAAAACCCAATAAAGCATAAAACAGCAAATTTATTTTACTGGGGTCAATCAAAACTTTATTTTGCTTACCTGGTCGTTAACTATACTCTCCACTAGTAAAAGAAATAAAATTAACCAAGGACACCTAAAACTGCCATTGCGTTCGTTAGGAAAGTTCACAAATACACTGATAGCAATTGCAGTTTTTAAGTGATGTTTTAGCAAACGCATTTTGGAATTCTTCTTCATATGCAACTGGAGTTCTTACATACAAGGAAAAGTGCCCGAAATATAAAGCATATCTTTTACGGGGATTTACCCACTACCTAGTTTAACATAACGTAGCAATGCATTTATATATAATAACATTATGTGCCTGAAAGACACACCTTGGTAGGACGTGTCGGTAAATTATGTTTAATTTTTTTAGTTAAATAGAAAATATTTTAAAAAATTTTTATGTCATTCTGTTGTTAAATAGTTATTTTGAGAATACAAAATCCTCCAGTCTGTGGGCAGTTAACTTACAAAGTTCCAGCATTTCAAAATCAATTGTGCTTAAAGCACACCTTGGTAGGTTTAGGGTTAAATCGTTGTATGCCGACTTTATTTTTAAAACACCGCCCGAATAAAATTGAATTTACCAATAGAACAATTCAATTCGATCAACGAGGGGACGTTTTAGACATATCTGCGATCCCCTAGTTTCAACCTCTAATCTTTTGTATTTAGCAAGCTATGTTGGTCTGTAGTTAGGCAGTGGTGAGTCACCTCTTTGTGAACAGGTCTTATTAAACTAAATTTAGAGCCTGTGGGATATACTCGAATAAACGCTCATTTATTATATCACACGTGGCTTTGAGTTTATTAGCATGTTCAAAAACCTTAGAAATTTCATCTGTTCCATAGCTGGTTTGTTTTTGAGTTTAAATATGTTACTAGTGCTGTGTTACTGTGTTACAAGCATAAATGCCAAAGAAAACATAAAAAAAAAATGAAATTTAATCTACTAGCCAGCGGATAAAAATATTAAAGGCGCCAAATGACTTTAACTCAAGGTTTTTCAGAATTGAACTAATCTGAAATAAAATGGGGCGTAAGTAATCAAAAATACAAGAACTGAAATTTGAATGACATTAACATCATTAATTTATTATAAAAAAAAAAGAAAAAAAAAACATTTTAATTACAATGATGTAGAAATGAAACCTGATTTAAGATTCTGGCGAAAACAAAACTGCATTAGACTCTACAATAAAAAGGCGATGCAAAACCTTTAGACAACAAAAGGTAGATTTATTCTAGAAGAAAATCCTATTTCACAAATAATTCACGTGGTCTCAAATTACAACACACTAAATGATTTAACGTGGACAAAACAGGTATATAAAATATGAAACTAAACACAAGCACAAAGCTTCTTTTACCTAAACGAGGGATTAACTAAAAAAAAAACTAATTTGAAACTAAAACGAAAAATTTAACTCTTTAACCAAAAAACCAATTTCTTCAAAACAAATTACAATAACTATCTTACATTTACATGCACACAAATCAAATACAACAGCAATTAAAAATGATTCTTTGAAAAGATGATAAAATTTCAAATTAAACGAAACAACATATTAAATAAAAATGAACTAACCAAAATGGCATCAAAGAAAATAAACAACATGTACTTACTCCGGCATCGTTTAAGGAACTGCCTTTTAGGGGCCCATTCATCACATACATGTAACAATTTACAAATGCGTGCCAAAGCGGCGCATGAAATGCAAAGAAAATTCTAGCATATAAACTACAAAATATACAATACTGACGAAGGCAATATGTAAAATTAATGAAAATTAATATACACAACTGAACAATTACATAAACTTAACAAACAATTCTATTAACAAAATCTTTTTCAAAATAAAATATTAAAATTGTGGAAACTCTATATTGCATTGTTAAAGATGATTTGGAATTAATAAAATACAAATTTGAATTTCCGAAACCCGGGGTGCCAGACCACAGCAGTAGGTTAATAGGTGTTATTGGATTAAACAAAACATATGGGCATTAATATCGATATTTGTTATAAAATTGTTTTTTGTGGTGTTATACTTGGTTGTATGGAAAGGTAACTATTAAATTTATCGGCTAAGGCCGACATTTTTGGTAGTAGTTACGGATTATCACGTAATTTAAACGTAACAGCTAGTAATTTTTATTTTTGTGAAAGCCTTTAAGGTAACAAATGCGTCATGGCGACTAAATGTAAAAAAAATACAGTAATTTTGCCATGGTAAATTAGGAATATTACATGTAATAACGTTGTGAATTTACCACAATAAATCATGTAAATTTTGTTTTACATGTTTTTTCTAAGATATTTAACATGGAAAAAAAGATTTCGGTAAAATTTATAGCATTTTCATGTAAGTTTAAGATGTTATAAAAATTCGAAAGGAAAATACAGGAAAAAACATGTACAATTTTATGTTTACTATCAAAATTTACTTAAAGGTGTAAAATTGACAATTTTTTTGGGTATTTAAGTTTGGGTAAAAATTTGAGGATCTTTTATATTTATGTTTACTTGAATTTTCGGGTAAAACTGTAGATATCATGGAAAATACGAAACTCATACGCAATGTAATTGGTTATTAGGGTATTTAACTGTACGCGTTCGGCAAATATACAGTTCATATAAATATTACATACGAATTTTACAGTACAGTCTTTGTTTGAAAAATACATCAGCATGTGAAATTTACTAGATGGTTAGAAATTTTTACCTTATGAAGCAAATTTACGGTAAAATGTGTAGACAACTTTTTTTTACAGTGTATTTGGAAAAGTCTTGACTCAAAATTAAGAGAGGAAAATATTGAATAGCTCCAATGATTCTTATTTCTATTTATGTCTTATATTTATGTTATTGTGACTCAAGACTCTTGTTTGTCATAGTACATCATCCACCATTCCAATCCATCCAAGAAGTGCAATCGATAGTAATGTGTTTACTTTTTTCATATACAGGGTGATTCTCAATATATGCGACAAACTTTAAGCGCTGATTCCTGGGGTTATTTTGATCATAAAAGTTCATAAGAACGTATGTCCAAAATCGCTTAGTTCTAAAGTTGTACAATGTTGTACAACTAATGTTTTTATTATAAATTAACAAGATAATTACTAAAATAAAATTAACTTATACTAACTGTTGAAAATGACCGCCCCCAACTGCAATACAAGCTTCTATCCTCCGTCGTATCGACTGGCGAGTCCATTCTAAAATACCAGGGGTATTTCGAATTATTTGAAAAGCTGCGATAATACGATTTCTCAGTTCATCGACATTTTCAATGGGAGTCGTATAAACTAATGATTTAAGGTGACCCCAGAGAAAAAAGTCCAAAGAATTTAAGTCTGGAGACCGAGGAGGCCACGGTGGACCTCTCCGTCCTATCCACCGATCTGGATTACGTATTGTCCAAAAGCTCGCGCGCAACTAACCTAAAATACGCTGGAGCACCGTCATGCATAAAATACATTTGTAATCTTAATTGCAACGGGACTTCTTCCAGCAGCAGTGGTAGCTCCTCTTCAAGAAAATTGCGGTATACCTCGCCATTTAACCGCATCGGTAAAAAATGTGCACCTATCAAGTGATCTCCAACGATTCCGGCCCACACATTGACAGAGAATTGATATAGATGACGGGCATTCACTAGTTCGTACGGATTTTCTTCGGCCCCTATGTGATTATTATGAAAATTAATAATCGCGTTTCTAGAGAAAGTAGCCTCGTCGGTGAAGAGCACTCTTAAGCGGAAAATCTGCCGGCAAAAGTGCCTGCACCCGTTGAATGTGATATGGATACAACAGTTGATCTTTCAATATTCTCCAAATCGTGGCCTGACTAATGTTTAAAGCAAACGCAATTTTTCTGGTGCTTCTAGTAGGATGTTCCTCAAATTCATTTAGTACCAATTTCTTCAACTTGTGAAGTTCTCACTGTAGATGGGTGCCCGTTATCAGTCGTCCGTTTTTTTTAAATTTCCCGTTTCACTAAGAGACGTCGGTGAAGACGGGCAAATATTGAATGATGCGGGATGATACGGTTTCGGGTATCGTTCTTCATTAAGAGACGTCTAGCAGCACGCGAATTTCCATTGGCAAAACGTAAACGAAAATACATATCACACATCTCCAGCATTCGTGACATTCATTTTAGAAAACAGAAACTGGCAATAAACTAAATGAATACTTCTGACAACTATTGACAAATATTGAAATGACAAATAAACAATTCCCTCTCAACACAATAGTTTTTGAAGAACCAACTGTGATTATTACGTTCGTTAGGTCATAGTTCATTAATTTATTATTTAAAACCAAACCGTTTTGGACATATACTCATATGAACTTTTATGATTAAAATAAACTCAGGAATCAAGCTATTAAAGTTTGTGCATATATTGAAAATCACCCTGTATGTATAATTATAAAATTCAGAATGTAAAAAAATTATTGTGCATACTAGTATAAGCTAACGAACACCAGAAACCTGAAAACAATCATAATTAAAGTTCATTATATATTTTCCGGATTTGTTTGTCCTATTTTCTACGGCCATCATATTTCTGCGTGCATTTCTCGTCCTTGTATTCCCAATTACGTAACGAAGCACATGCTTTCGATTCGAACACACATACGGCAGCGAGCTAGTGAAATCCACACGGCGTTCCCTATTAATATTAATAAGATTTGTTGTTTAACGCAACAACATACAAAGCAACACGTCCGTATAATACGTGCAATACTACTCACACCACTACGTATATACATACTAAATCTCACGAGAGGTATTACAGTGCTATAGATATTACGTGCGTTTCCATTTGAATAAGATATGTCATCTTGAATATTATGTATCGACAGTTCCTTTTTTTTTTTGTTTTCGTTTTCTCTACGGGGACCGACTTGCTAACACGTTGAAATTAAAGTTGCACAATCATTCCGGTGAGATCGTTAGAGCGCAAGGTTCGTAGAATAATTTATTTAAGAAGGACGACTCAATTTCTAGTGAGTTGAATGATGCTCATATCTATAAGTATTTAAATTGATGCATGCTAGCTGCAAGATGCATAAAAAGTGGCTGAACTCGAAATAAATGACAAAGTCTGCAGTGCTTTATCCCTTTTTTTGTGGTATCTCTGTTAGGAAATCTTTTTATTTTACACTCAAGATTTTTTCTTTCGTTTTTAATATAATAGGGCTAGGCAAGTGTATTGATCCATTCGAATATGTTTAATATAGCTAAATTTTTGATCTTAATAAGACATTTTACATTTAGTTAAATGCAAATCAGAGATTCTAAAAGTGTATTTAGATCCGAATCAAAAATGTTGTTAATTTTTTTATTTTAAATGAAACAACTTTTAATGGAACTCTTTTCAGGAGTACAGCATTAAGATTTAGTACCCCAATATTTAATAACGAAAAATTTAATTAAAACTAATAATGTAAATAATTTTATTGAGAACGAGAAAAATGCGCACAAAAAGAAACGTGTACACAAAATCAATTTCAGTTAAGAAAGTTTTTGAAATGATCACCACACACAAAAAAATAATTACTCAATCTGAATATAAATGCATCACATTGAATATAACATAACTTCCTATATAAGCAAGAAGATGATGTATTTATATTGAGAATAAAATTTGTTCTGTTTTCCAAACCCGTGAATTTGTTAGACGAAACAATTTTTTACTTCAAATGTAATCAATATACTAAATCATTATGAACATATAATATTTTACACAAAAATAATTATTTTAGATGTTGAGTAAATAGATGTTTTCTCACTCAAAACTATCATATTTTATGCCTTAATAATTCTATGTACATTTGATAGAAGCATATAAAGTATTATTTGAAATAATGCCATTATTGTAAGTATATTGAACTGATAATACTTACCTGCTTAATCTAAGCATTCTACTATTCAAGGGTAATAATTATCTACTAATTTTGGTCTGTAACACCAAAAAGCCTCGCATAGGAAAAATTAATAAATAAATATTATGTAATTAAATAAATTTACTGTCATACTTTATAGTTTTAACAATGTTTGGGAGAAGGGAGCGTATCGGGTACTCCAGGAGTGCGCACGGGATATTGATGCGTAGAGGTATAGATGTTATGCGTATCCGTCGTTGCGGATTCCCACTCAATGCCTGGGTCTGGTATCTAGTCGGCGTTGGTTACTGATATAATTTCAATCAGTATAATAATTTGCTGGTATTACCTACTGAAAACTAATAACTAGTAAATACCGGCATATGTTTGTTAATGCACACACCTACCATGTTCATATATTATCGACACAATGGCGCTGACTCTAAGTATTATTTCAAAGTTTTTTAAACCAATAATCCTTTAATATTAGATAACACGTACGTACTGCTGTGGACGAACACCTTGTATTCGCGAGAGTTTTTTTTAAGATGCACAGATGTGCATATTTTTATCCGATTTGCCTTTATCGATGCTTAGTGGGAGTTCCCACAGATTCAATTGTTTGATTTTGTATAAGAGTTAGTTATTGAGTTAATTGTTTAATTTATTTATTTAAATATTCAGTTGTTTTAAATTTGTTTTCACTCTTTAATATATTTTTATTTAATCATGTAGTTTATGTCCTTCTTAGAAGAATTCTTCTTCTATGATCTTTGCGCGTTGCGTTGCACGCAGCTGTAGAATTTTATATGTATGCGATTGTTGAACCCTGAGAGGCGAGTTCTTTGAAAGATGCCGTGTAAGTACATGTAATTTTATTTTCATTGCTGCCATTTTGGTATTTCGTTTTTATTTAAAGATTAGTTTCGTTAATTCTGATTTATATCATCCATCAAGGAACTCGCTTAGTAATAATTGGTATTATATTATTGTGTACACAAATTAGATATAGGATCATTTATTATTTAAGTTCTGGAAGATGTTTTTAAGTTTAAAGAGTTAATTTTTTGTTCGTTTTTTAAGTTTGCTGATTTGTATTTTATAATTAATCACCTCGGTTTGGGTGAATAGAAGCTTTGTGCTTGTATGTAAGTTTTCATTTATGTTAATTCATTTGAATTCTCCACGATTAATTTAGTTTGTATTAATTTTGGAACCACGTGGATTTTTGTGTAAAAAAAGGACTATCTTCCTGAACTATTTTACCTTTTTGCTTTGATAAAGGAATTTGCATTGTCCTTTAGTAAAATTAGAATCCTAATGCAGTTTTGATTTCGACCATTGTAATTAACATTTTTTTTTTTAAATAATAAATAATTATTGATTGTTATTAACGTCATTCTAAATTCTGTTCTTTAATTTTTGGTTAAACCTTTTCAATTTTTAGAGTAATTAAAGAAAGTCAGATTTCTTTCACCCACAATTTACTTTTCGTCATTAGTTTTAATTTGCGAGGGTAACTCTGAGTTTAATTGTTCTTTTGCGCCCTTTTAATTTTTATCCGTTGAGCTAGTTAACTTAATTTTCATTTTTTATTAATTCATTTTGTTTTTTTTTTCAATTTTCTTTTGTACCTTCAGTACACAGCAGTACTTACCTTCGAATATTTTAATGGTAACATCTGTGCATCAGCTCCATTCCACCGCATTCTCTAAGTAGCTGTGAAACGGTTGGGGTATCCATTTAGATTTACTTACACTCACAACCAACAACACTGTTCGCTGGTCAATCAAAAAGTGACGCCAAGTAAAGCGTATATATATGCAAAAACCCCCTAAACCCCCCTAAAAAGAGGGAACCAATGACAGATAAGTTTTAGTGCAATAAATGGTGGGGTAAAATTCGTTTCAAATGTTTCAATATTAAGGTAATTTCATTTTGATATTTCATATTTTCAGTAGAAAACATTTAATAATTTTATATAGTAATTCATTATACCAAAGGTATAAGGGATTTTATTTTAAATCTACAGACTTTCTCACTATGATTGCATAGATTTATTCCTTACAACAATAACAATGTTCATTTGGAGGAAGTATACTTCAATGCAAATATTTATACTATTTGTTCTAAGAGTATATTGTGTTTTCAGAGAATTTACTCTTATGTTCTAACCAACAAGATTTAGTTCATTTAAATATATATTAAGTTTCGATTTCTGAATAAATAAAAATATTAAGATTGATAATAGATTTTTTACTTCTTGACAATATTCAAATCTACGAACAAATTCTTGAACTATAAATTTAGTAATAAAACTTATGAGATTAGTGGCTCAAATTTTCTTTAATTCGATTAATTCCAAAAATTTTCCTAACGTTTCGACGGCTTTCCGTCTTTTTCAAAGGTAATTATTGTTATTTTTTTATTTTTTTCCCTACAGTTTTTACAAACTTTTAAATGTAGGGGGGAAAAAATTTAAAAAAATAGTAATTACCTTTGAAAAAGACGGAAAGCCGTCGAAACGTTAGGAAAATTTGAAGAATGAATTAATGAAATTAAAGAAAATTTGAGCCACTAATCTCACGAGTTTTATTACTAAATTTATAATCCCAAATTTGGCAAAAACAATTTATCAAGGAATTCTTGAATGACATTTGCCAAAATCACCTCACCAATTAATGGCACTTCCTCAATGATTTTCTACCAAACTCTACAAAAAATGCTTCAAAATCATACAGGAGTTTTACCAATAACTTTTTGGTGTGCATAAAAGAATTTCAATCATGTTAGATTCTACTAGTGTCCTGATGGCTATACAGGGTCAACATAAGGCAGATAATACCAGTTTCATAATAGCAGATATAGTTCATGTTATACAAAAACATAAAGACCAAGGTATCCACGTGGAATTATTTTGGATCAAAGGCCACAGCAACATCATTCCCAATGAAATCGTTGATAGATTGGCGAAACAAGGCTGTGATAAGGGCAAGGAGTACAAGCCGGTTTTAAACATAACGGAGTTAGTCCAATTAAGTAAAATCAAAACTAAAAAAGACTGGAATACTTTATGGGTGGATTCATATACTGAAAAAATCGCTCACTTCGCATATATACACCCGGATGCTTATAAGAAATATTGGTACTACGATTGCAACGTATTGCTGTGAAATGGCACCCCGGGTTTCGGAAATTTAAATGTGTAGTTTTATTTTTTCCAAATCAGCCTTGTCAAAACAATGTTAGAGTTTCCACTATTCTTATTTTTGCTAAGAATTTTGATTTAATTGTTTGTATCATTTTATTTGGCCAGTTGTGTATATTGAATTTCATTTATTTGTACATTTTGCGTACTCCTGTATATAGTTTATATGCTAGTTTTTCTTTGCGTTGCGCTGTGCGTTCATCGCAAGAAATTGTAAATTTCACATATATACGAGTGTTACCCGTGAGGCCCGGGGAGTTATCAGATAGACGAGCCCGCGTATTGTTGTGTTTAGTTTTTGGTTACCGTTTCTGGTAATCCTTTTTCAGTTTAAGATGTAGTTCGTTGGTTGGATTTAAAATCGTCTATCTTGTAATTCTTTTGTTAATTAGTATTAGATAGGTGTGCACATACATGTAAGGCTTTTTAATAATATTCGTTTTAGAAGTAAGCGCGTTTAGAGTTTAAATTTTCCGTTTTTTTTTTGTAGTCATAATTAATTTTATTTTATCACCTCGGGGTAGGTGAAAGTGAAGCTGTGAGCTTGTTTTTAATTTTCATTTTTTGATTTTGCTTGTTTCATTTGAATTAATTTTAGTTTGCTTTGAATTTTTGAACCACGTGGATTTTTTTTGTGGTAATTGGAATTCCTTCTAGAAACGAATTCACCCATTTTGTTTGCTAAAGGATTTGCATTGTCCTTTTTAAATTGTAGAATCTGATGCAGGTTTGTTTTATGCCAGAATCTTATATTCAAGGTTTTTATTAATCCTGTAAATTGTTTCAAATGTTTTTTTTTCTTTTTTTTTTTAAATAAATTTAATGATTGTATATCATTTTAAAATCACAGTTTCTTTTATTTTTGCATCTACCATTTCAATTTTTGGGGATTATAAAGAAAGTCAATTTTCAAAACACCCACTATTTACTTTTTAAAAAAGTTTCTCTGAGATTTAAGAATCTCTGGCGCCCGTTTAAATTCATTTTTGCTGAGCTAGCTAAATTAATTTTGTCATTTTTAATTTCTCTTTACTTATATGCTTGGACCATCAGTTCACAACAGTATCTATGCACTACCGCACTATCATTGCGAGGTTAAAATTTGGACATAGTAGATACCCAGCGCACCTTCATAGACTAGGCATTATTTTGACACCAGCTTGCGCTTGCGGTAACAGCTACGCGGATATGGACCATATTTTGTTTGCATGCCGTTTGCACCAAGACAGCATGGATGAATTTTACAAAGGACTAATCAACGAAAGAATCCCCTTACCTACAAGCACCACTGTATTATTGAGCGCTAATAACCGAAAAGTTTGTGATTTGATTTTTCGTCGATTGTGTAGGATGTATGTTAGGTGGTAACTTCAAATTTTTCCACTGTTTTTCCGTACCTGTGTGGGGCTTCCCTTTTTACCGATGGCCGTACAGTGTGTGTGTTGTTAAAGTCGCCTAGATAGGCCCCTAGGCGTGAAACGAGTACTCCCCTGTCAAATCCCTCTGCTTGTGCTTTGTTATGAAACTTATTGAGGCATATGGACTATGATTCCGAAGGCCAAAATAATATTTCGTTACAGGTTTAAAATTACCCCAATAATTGTAGCTAGAAAAGTTGCCTTACTTTTTCCCACTTTTTTTATGATATTATAAACTTTCAGAGGAACAATCCTACATTCTCTTAATATCCAGCATCGTTAAAGATTTTCAATTTTATTCTCCGTTTAAAACCGCCATCATTTCACGCCAAACTCGCACGGCAATGGATTCGAGTAAATTTAGAATGGAAATCAATTAAGAGCAATAATACGCCGAACGTATCGGCGTCTTGTTATTGCGAGAAGCGTGAGTTTTCGGTAAATATGCTCGCGGAAAAATCGCACCCGATCTAGGCAGGGGTACCTAGATCGGCTATTTTCGGACGGGATTTGCCGAAATGCGATTCGCGTTTCGATTTACACCCGTAATACGGGCAACAGATGGGAATTTCCATTGGGAATGCTACTTTTTTCTTTACTAAGGAGGAGAAGAAGAAATAACGTATTAACCAACATTAAAGTTGACTGAAATTGGGTAATTAATACCGATGAAGAAATAATTACTGTGGAGATAATGAAAATATTTAAAAACAGATAAGGCAAGTCATCAATTCCAACACAGCACTTGTTGTGTTAGAAAGGCAATTTGGTTTGTTCTACTACGTAACTTTTATCAACAAAGCTTTCTTGGTGTTACATTCTAACCATAGATATAGGATATAATATACAGGGTGAGTTTTTTGTTTTGAGACAACGGAATATCTCTAAAACGCTGCATCAAATCAAAAAAAGATCTTAATAAGATTTGTTATAATGTAGGGGGCTCACTAAATAGTGCCGATCTCGATCCCCCCCTACCCTCCTCCCCGAAGTGGGAGGGGGAAAACTTTTAAATCTTAAATGGGAACCCCCATTTTGTATTGCAGATTCGGATTCTACGCCATCAAGTATGTTCTTCTTTTTTTTGTGTATTTTTTCTAGACGTTCACAATCATGTTTTTTTTTTGCGATTACAGCGCAATCTGTTACGAATCGAAAAAAGTTTCAAACAAAAACTACATAATTAATGACGTAGAATCCGAATCTGCAATACAAAATGGGGGTTCCCATTTAAAATTTAAAAATTATCCCCTCTCCCACTCTAGGGGGGTGAGGTGGGGGATTGAGACCATTGAATGTTGAAAGCTACAGGGTCACCAAACACATTATTTCTTGCAAATTTCTTGCAAATGTTACCCCAGTGACCAACTATATTTATTTCATATTTTATAAATATTTAAAAAATATTAAATCTTTCTTGAATATTAGTTATATTAATATAATATGCATAAAATATATTATAGAAAATATATTAGGAAAACATTTAAAAAATATATATGTTATGTAGCATCAATAATATTTTATTGCAAATGTTTTCTCAATATATTTTTCATAACTCTGCAAGAATATTTTGCTTTGTATTTCTGTATATATTTATTTCATATAAAAAAAAAAGATTGAATTTTTGCTTTTGTACATTTGGTGCGTAGGACGAATAATATAAAATGGGTAAAATATGCATACATATTAAGTAGGTATGTACCTATTTAAAATGATAGTTTAAAGATTCAATTAGATAATACAGTCGCGAGCAAATGTTATAGGCACCTTTAACAAAACTAATGGGTTTCATGTTTCTTGCATTATTTTTGTGACAGTTATTTCAACGTTTATATAATCGCCTTTATGGTTACAATAGTCTTTATAGATAACTTTTGTAAATGTATTATTGTTTTTTATATATTTTCAAGTCTTCGAGATGTCACTTTCCCCCTCCCATCTAAAAAGTATTATAGCTGTACTAAAAACACTCTAATATGCAACAAATTAATAAGATCCCTTAAAATACTACATATCTATAATGTATTACCTACAAGTTTTTATTTTCTCATTTCTTACTGTCATATTCGCCCAAAATTTAGGGTGCCTATAACATTTGCTCGCGACTGTATATACCTAATATGATTTAATTAGTATCTAAGTTGAGCGCTGTAACTTTTCTATTAATATATCTGCGTTTTGTATTATATTATTTGTAATATTTGTAAGTTGCGAACGTCAACACAACACCTCTATTCATTACGGTGCCGGTGTTATATGATTTAGTATTGTTTATGCGTCTATAGATTAGGTACATAGAATGATACGCGCACGTGCGTATCATCAACGTTTTCATTCGTTTGTCCGTTACATGTTATAGTTTATAATAGTATACGATTAGGGCAGGTTAGGGTTAACTGTGTAATTAATTGTTGCGGGGTGTGTTTTAGTTTTTGTGGTGACTACGAGGTAAGCAAAACTTTGAACATGTCATGGCATTTATAAAATAATTGGAATGCTCAATATCGCTATGTACAGAAATCGTTTAATAATATAATTGTAGGAATTTTATGTACTGCATCTACCAGATAAATTGCTAGTTGATTTGCTTAAGAGATTCATCTCGGTAGATAAGCGTCATAACCTCAAATAGAGGTTAGAATACGTTGTGTTGTTTTATTGTTTGTACGTAGAATGTTTCAAATATTATGAATAAAGTAAAAATAAGTATCGTAAGTATTAGAATGTAGCTACTACTCCAATTATTGTAAATGCTCCAAATGTATTAGTAGGTGTTGATAATGTTGTAGGATGTTTTATTCATGGTATGATTTAATACAATTGGCATTGTTTTAGAGGCCACAAGGAAACGCCATGAGAGCGCCACTACCGAAGATATGAAAAAAGCCATAGGGTTGTACCTGGCACCAGCCAAGCCTAGACTTAAAAAATGAGTATTTTTCATTTTATTGGCTTATTCAAATAAAATAATAATAAATACGTTTGTTTTTCATTTAGAACACTTCAAGTAAAAAATAGTGATTAATTTGATAAACCTTCAGTATGCCTTAAAAGATGCCAGAATTATTGATTATTAACAAGTTCTTACTTTTTAGACAACTCTATGTATGTTTCAACTTTTCGTTATCGACGTTATACATTCTAAATAACCAAGAACAATTTTAGTTCATTTTGACAAATTAAATAGATTGCATAAAAAATCTCTGTAAAATATTTATATGAAAATTGAGATTTTTTGCAATTATTTAACTTATCAAATATGTAATTGTGTTATTCTAGAATGGTATAATCGTCGATAACGAAAAGTTGAAACACATAAATATAACATATCATAAATATTTTACAAATATTTTAGAAAAAATATAGCGCTTACATTAATTTTAAAATATGGAATAAATATTTTAATTGAATATTTTATCTATATTTAGAAAAAAATATGAAAAATATATTCAAAAACCTCTCACGAAAAATATTTATAAAATATATTTTTAAAAATATCCATGTAATATTTCTGGCTGTTAGGGTATCGTTTCATTTTTGATGGAAAACTATCAGATTGCCAAAAAGTCAAGTTAAACAAATTATCACTTCTAGGTGTGATACTTCTAATGTCATTGAGTATGGATAATACTTTATATGTTAAAACTAATAATAATATTTATTGTCTGCTTCGTAATAAATAAGTTACTTTTCTGATATATGTTACATACACATGCGAAAATGAAAATAAATACATAAATAGTTCTGACACCTATTTCAATGCAGCATATGTATATTAGCGATTCGCGAATGAAAGGCGTTGAAGGTCACCATCACCATATTATAGTAGACGGATCATTAAGCATCTAGCAAAGCCGTATAGTCTTAAATATTACGTTACATTGTATATTTTACAAGTCCGTATGTATTATAGATATGCCTTCCTTAATATACACACGTTACCAACGCCCGTAGAATGTTAAGAATCTAAATTATTTATAAGTAGGATGATAGGTCGGGTACCAGTACGCAGAAATGCAAACGAGGTTCTGTCAAGTTCAAATAACCAACTGGATTGATTAAAAACATCACAACGAGTTTACCGTTTAAGTTTGAAGGTTTCAATCTTGTTTGGGGAATAGTTAAGGCGATAGATCTTACCTTGACAGCAAATAAACAATATCTATTTGGCGGATATTTTCGCGAAGTTGATAAACAACGAATTCCGCGAACGAAATGCTAACTAAAGTTTATGGGAAATTTCACTTCTAAAATGGAATAAATATATGCACGTGAAAACAACTAACTTCTCGGAATTTAATATAGGATCTCGCAATTGCGCGCAAATTTCCGCGAAAACGTATACTTACCTAACTAACCTCTTGCATATAATGTTTCAAAACGTGCATAAGTTTAATTTCGCATTTGACCATAATCGAATCAATATAGCATATAGAGGTAATTTATAGCTAGACTCGTGTGTATTTGTGCACATTGAAACTTATTTTGCATCGCAGAAAATGAGATTTAATCTTCGCACACGATGTAAATCCTATAGTTTAGGAATGCATGCTAATTATTTTTTTTTCTCTATACTTTTAAAGATGATTACGCTATTATTTAAAGTATAGCGGAAAAACAAGCTGTCATCACGTTTGATATATGTATAAGAGATGCTTAACTTTCGCGCAAACATTACAGAACAGAGGGAAAAGTGAAAAAATAAACAGCGCTGATCAACTCAGACATAACGTCTCTGCATTTATGTGTGAATTTTGAAACGCAATTCAGTGTTAGGTATTTATTATCTTATTAGTAATTTGGAAGGAGGAAACGTGTTTTAAACAGCGTCGATGTCTGCTTTTATGTTTCTTATTTCGATCCTGACATTCCAGATATATTGTTGTTAGAAACAAAAGTGCAATAAATACGCCAAAAATTAATCAAACCGAAGCAACGTAATAAATATCGTTTAAGGTGAAGTTTATTAGAAAAGCTTCTGGGAAATATTGAAAAAAATTACAGAACATCTTTGTAAAACACTACACACATTAAAAAATCTGAATATTTTTATTTATTCAGAAATCGAAACTTAATATACAGGGTGATTCTCAATATACGACAAACTTTAAGGGTTGATTCCTGAGGTTATTTTGAGCATAAAAGTTCATATGAGTATATGTTTAAAACGGTTTGGTTTTAAAGTTATTGAATGTTTAATAATAAATTATGAACAATGACTAACACGAAATAATATCACAGTTGGTTCTTCAAAAACTATTGTGTTGAGAGGGAATTGTTTATTTGTCATTTCAATATTTGTCAATAGTTGTCAGAGTATTCATTCAGTTTATTGCCAGTTTCTGTTTTCTAAAATGAATTACACGAATGCTGAGATGTGTGATATGCATTTCGTTTACGGTCTTGCAAATGGAAATTCGCGTGCTGCTAGACGTCTTTATGAAGAACGATAACCGAACCGTATCATCCTGCATCATTCAATATTTGCCCGTCTTCACCAAGGTCTTAGTGAAATGGGAAATTTTAAAAAACGGACGACTGATAACGGGCACCCATCTACAGTAAGAACTCCACAAGTTTAAGAAATGGTACTAAGTAAATGAAATTGAGGAACACCCTACTACAAGCACCAGAAAAATTGCGTTTGCTTTAAACTTTAATCAGGTCACAGTTTGGAGAATATTGAAAGATCAACTATTGTATCCATATCACATTCAATGAGTGCAGGCACTTTTGCCAACAGAATTTCCGCAAAGAGTGGCTTTTTGTCAATGGATGCAACACAAAATCGCACAAAATCCTGACTATTTGGCTCAAATATTCTTCACCGACGAGGCTACTTTCTCTAGAAACGCGATTATTAATTTTCATATAATCACATATGGACCGAAGAAAATCCGCACGAACTAGTGAATGCCCGTCATCAACATCAATTCTCTGTCAATTTGTGGGCCGGAATTGTTGAAGATCACTTGATAGGTCCACATTTTTTACCGATGCCGTTAAATGGCGAGGTATACCGCAATTTTCTTGAAGAGGAACTTCTTCTACTGCTGGAGGAAGTTCCGTTGCAATTAAGATTACAAATGTATTTTATGCATGACGGTGCTCCAGCGCATTTTAGTTTAGTTGCTCGCGAGTTTTTGGACAATACGTATCCAGATCGGTGGATAGGACGGGGAGGTTCGCAACCGTGGCCTCCTCGGTCTCTAGACTTAAATTCTTTAGAATTGTTTCTCTGGGGTCACCTTAAATCATTAGTTTATACGACTCCCATTGAAAATGTTGATGAACTGAGAAATCGTATTATCGCAGCTTTTCAAACAATTCGAAATACCCCTGGTATTTTAGAACGGACTCGCCAGTCAATACGACGAAGGATAGAAGCTTGTATTGCAGTTGGGGGCGGTCATTTTCAACAGTTAGTATAAGTTAATTTTGTTAATTTATAATAAAAACATTAATTATATTAACTTACTATTAAACATTGTACAACTTTAGAACTAAGCGATTTTGGACATATGTTCTTATGAACTTTTATGATCAAAATAACCACAGGAATCAGCGCTTAAAGTTTGTCGCATATATTGAGAATCACCCTGTATATTCTTCCTGGTGTTACGGGAGGTTAACTGCACAATTGCAAGAATGTAGTAGAAGATAGAAAGAAAATGCAAAAAAACGGGTGATGGCACATGTAGTCCACGACAAAATAAAAACGAAGGTATTCTGCGTTCTTTAATGAATAATAAAACTGTATATGGACCAGAAAACATGTTCTATTCAAATGGAATTGTGCTGCAGCTATAAAGGAAATTGTTTAAAAAAAAAAGTAGAACACATAATAATAAGGCACTTGAAGAATATATTGTAAATACAATTGTCTTCCATGATCTTAATGAACCCAATAAAGTTCAGAGGTATTGCATAAAATAAATATATTTATAAACATGATGTTATTTATTTATCTAATAACAGGTATTGCAAAAACTTGTTAGCTTGAATATTTATGGTTCTGTCAAAATTATTTAATATTAGCTAGGGTCTATTTTGATAGCACAACGAGTGTTGCTTAAATGTAGACTTGAAGAAAAAAGTATCCGAACGATTCAATTCGATTCGAATTCAAACACTACACATTTTCTCAATAGGAACACACTCACATTAATACATATAAAAATTTTACAGATCTTTGTTTTATTTGAACAGTTTTTTATTACGTTATCTTTTGTAAACAAAAAAAAATACGTGTTCCTGCCTACTTTTATTAAAAAATACACCTAATTTTGTTTTACATGTTATGTCTTATTCCCAAGGAATTGTCAAGCAAGTTATATGGATGTTTCACACTTGTCCATAAATGTTTCATATTTTCCCCAAACCAACCCATCGCTTGGGGTAAAAGTGAGGCACACTTTTTATTATTTTTTTTCTCTCTTATAGTTAGATTTACGCAGGTGGGCTATTTATGGTTGAAAAGACTCGTTAACCTTGTGTAGCAATTCATTCTTTGAACTGTTTAATAACTTCAATTTGCCAGTGTAATCATAAAAGTTTTAAAAATGTCTCATAATTACCCCACAAGACCCTATCCTTATTATATCTCAGCTATAATGGTCTCTCAGTGTCCCTTAAAATGGTAAAATGCCATTTTTAGGTTAGTAGTGGTAAAATCGATATTTGTCAATTAAAATGCGAAAGTTAAGAATATTTATCAATCGAAAATTTAAGAAATTAGATTAGTACGAAATATAAAGATGTGAAAAAAATTTAAAAATTGTTTATCATATTGCAGCGTATTGCATTTCTCTTCGTTTTAATAATGTTTCACTTTTTACACATTTTAATATTAACCTTTCACATTCTCCAAATTTCTCAATTTCGATTACTTAAATTTATTAATTTTGCCATTGTAGTTATTCACAGAACCAAAGATTGGTATTTTATCATTTTAACACACACCAACACCGCATCATTCTAACTGAGAATGTCCTAACGGCTGATATTATTGTAAAATAAATTAATAATCAAACCATTAAACAAGTAAAGAGGATTTCCAACAATTTTTCAGATTTCATTTAATTTTCAAAATGGATATTTACAAATTCATCTTTATTTTTACAATATTTATGTCATATAATGTATTGTAAGCCAAGATTACTTTAATAATTTTGATAATCATCAGAATCTCTTTTTAAAATTGAAAAGAGTGTATCCATCAATGGAAGCTACTCTGTAATGGTCACGTATACAATTGCAATGTAACTCATTTTGATGCGAAAGTATTTTTCAATTTTTTTAAACTCGTTTAAGATTTATACGGTACCCCAGTGACCAACTATATTTATTTCATATTTTATAAATATTTAAAAAATATTAAATCTTTCTTGAATATTAATTATATTAATATAATATGCATAAAATATATTATAGAAAATATATTAGGAAAACATTTAAAAAATATATGTTATGTAGCATTAATAATATTTTATTGCAAATGTTTTCTCAATATATTTTTCATAACTCTGCAAGAATATTTTGCTTTGTATTTCTGTAAATATTTATTTCATATAAAAAAAAAAGATTGAATTTTTGCTTTTGTACATTTGGTGCGTAGGACGAATAATATAAAATGGGTAAAATATGCATACATATTAAGTAGGTATGTACCTATTTAAAATGATAGTTTAAAGATTAAATTAGATAATATATATCTAATATGATTTAATTAGTATCTAAGTTGAGCGCTGTAATTTTTCTATTAATATATCTGCGTTTTGTATTATATTATTTGTAATATTTGTAAGTTGCGAACGTCAACACAACACCTCTATTCATTACGGTGCCGGTGTTATATGATTTAGTATTGTTTATGCGTCTATGGATTAGGTACATAGAATGCATACGCGCACGTGCGTATCATCAACGTTTTCATTCGTTTGTCCGTTACATGTTATAGTTTATAACAGTATACAATTAGGGCAGATTAGGGTTAACTGTGTAATTAATTGTTGCGGGGTGTGTTTTAGTTTTTGTGGTGACTACGAGGTAAGCAAAACTTTGAACATGTCATGGCATTTATAAGATAATTGGAATGCTCAATATCGCAATGTACAGAAATCGTTTAATAATATAATTGTAGGAATTTTATGCATCATATATGTATTTCATCTACCAGATAAATTGGTAGTTGATTTGCTTAAGAGATTCATCTCGGTAGATATGCGTCATAACCTCAAATAGAGGTTAGAATACGTTGTGTTGTTTTATTGTTTGTACGTAGAATGTTTTCAAATATTATGAAATAAAGTAAAAAATAAGTATCGTAAGTATTAGAATGTAGCTACCACTCCAATTATTGTAAATGCTCCAAATGTATTAGTAGGTGTTGATAATTTTGTACGATGTTTTATTCATGGTATGATCTAATACAATTGGCATTGTTTTAGAGGCCACAAGGAAACGCCATGAGAGCGCCACTACCGGAGATATGAAAAAAGCCATAGGTTTGTACCTAGCACCAGCCAAGGCTAGACTTAAAAATGAGTATTTTTCATTTTTATTGGCTTATTCAAATAAAATGATAATAAATACGTTTGTTTTTTATTTAGAACACTTCAATTAAAAAATAGTGATTAATTTGATAAACCTTCAGTATGCCTTAAAAGATGTCAGAATTATTGATTATTAACTTGTATTGTGAGTGTGAAAAAATAAGTTCTTGCCTTTTAGACAACTTTATGTATGTTTCAACTTTTCGTTATCGACGTTATACATTCTAAACCAAGAACAATTTTAGTTCATTTTGACAAATTAAATAGATTGCATAAAAAATCTCAATTTGATATAAATATTTTACAAATATTTTATTATTTAAAATATGGAATAAATATTTTAATTAAATATTTTATCTATATTTAGAAAAAAATATGAAAAATATATTCAAAAACCTCTCACGAAAAATATTTATAAAATATATTTTTAAAAATATTTATGTAATATTTCTGGCTGTTAGGGTAGTCTCAAGATACCCAATCTAAGTTTACGAAATGGTGTTCTAGGTCGAAAATAGTGAAAATGGCATAATTCGTTAATAGTAAAAAAATTCAGCTATACAACCTAAGGTGGCACCATGTGGTGGTGTATTGTAGTAAAATCGTTTTTTAGGAAGATTTAGTGCCATTGTTTTCCAGCCAATTTAACTCCAATACATAGTAAAGAGACGGTCTTCTGAAGTGCCAACCAACACAGCGTCTCAAACTCTTCTCAAATAAGGCGTAACGTTCCTCCGCGGCCGATCATCTCTCCTCGCAGTCCTCGCACGGCACACGGTGAGAAATTGGCCCACGGTGTGGTCGTGCCCGGTCGCCGGTCGTGTTGTGAGAGTCCGAGGTTGCTCATATCTGGCTGGGAGGCTCTTGACTTCTCTAGTGCCGGCCGACTCTAGCGGCCGCCGTTCAGTCTCTCACGCGGAGTACGCGTACGGGTACGACACACCGACGGACACACACACACACACACAAGCACGCGTGACCCTGCGCCGCTCTGCGCGCTCAGAGTGAACACCTGTGCATGACGGGGCACGGTCACCTGTATCGCGGCTCCGAGCTCCGTCGGAGAGAACGTGCAGGTCTTGTGTTGTATAATTCAGCCAATGAATGTGGCAAATTAATAACAATAATATTTGGTTATTGTACAATTTTGAGATAAATATATGCAGAAATGTATTACATATTCAATTGAACCATTTAAGTAATGAAATTAATTTTCTGAATGTTTTCAGGTAATAATTTAATCAATTTTAAAGATGAACTCGTTTTTGTATGGTTTTGTTCCTATTTCTATTAAGAGCGGTCGAGATTAATGTATCGTCGGTTGCCTATTTTTCGCAAATCTAATTTTTGATATTAGCCCTTCGAAATGATTTATAGTTTATCGGTAGTTTTTTTTTAGGAAACACAGTTTTTCCCATTGAAACGAAAAAAGAACTCAAAATTGCTAATATTTTTAAGCATTTCCGTAAAAACAAAAATTTCGTCGTGAATGCTGCCTCTGGTGGTATCATTCGGCATTACTAAGGAATTTCGGTTACTCAATTGGCAACGCGGTAAAAACAATCAAATGGTAAGAATAACCAGTGCAAAAATGGCGCACAACATTAAACAAAACATAATCTTCTAACCTAACCTAATAAAGGAACAGCTAACGCCAATAATCTGTCAAATGTACATACGCGATACAACATTATAGACCAAATCATGAATGTATAACACAAAAAAATTGAAAAGGTTTAAAAAAAAATAAAAGAACAGAATTTTTAACCCAGTGACGCTAATTAACACTCAGTTTATTACAACAAGGGGTTAAATTACAAATGTGCAAAAAAAAAAACATTGAACTGAAGGTTCTGGCCTAAAATAAAAACTGCACTTGACTCTAAATTAAAATAGGACAATGCTATTTCCTATACAAAGCAAGAAAAAAGTTTTATTCATTCAGGAAGATTATTCAATATCTTTGAACTTCTATCCACGTGGTTTCTCAAATTAAATTAATCTAAGCGTGGATGAATGCAAGAAATTTACAAAAAAATGTTAAAAAGCTAAATGAAAACACAATGCTTCTATTCATCCAAACGAGGTGATTGAAAAATAAAAATGATGCAGCAAAATAGATTAACAGAAAATTAACTCTTTTAAAATAAACGAGAGAAAAAACTAAATTAAATCTTTCTAAACCAAAAAAGTAATAATTGATCTTATATCTATAGAGTGCACACTTAATATATTAACAATTATTACATTAAAAATTCCTTAATTGACTAAATAAGATTAAGGAAGAAATGTTAAATTTACTAAATCAAAATGGATTACAAAATGGCAAATAATAATAGAAAATATATAATGAGAAAAAACAAACTAAAATGTATCTTCCCAAACAAAAATAATAATTGATCTTATATCTATAATGTGCACACTTCAATATATTAGCAATTATCACAATATGAATTCCTTGATTGGCTAAATAAAAGACAATTAATGCGAAATTTACAATATCAAAATGAAATATGTACTAAATGGCAACAAAGATATGCAAAAATACGTCTACTCACGTCAATAGTCGAACAAGGAAGTCCTTAACAAGATTTTTTACTTACAAAAATCCCTCTCTTAAAAACGTACAACGCAGACGTATAACATTACAACGACAATATTAAATAGAATACGCATAAAATGAGCACAAGCGAACAATAGACATTTTAATTACTGGATTAAATAAAAAAAACTTAAAACTACATAAATTAAAATCATAGAATAAATTCTTAAACTAAAATTAATCAAAACAAAACAAAATTGTGAAAATTCTCGGTAAATTGAAAATCAGCTGAACGGAGAAATAAATCACCAAAATATGCAATTCAAAATACACTCAGCGATAAATGGGTTGTATAAACCACAGCAATGTGTATAATATACAAGAGCAGGGAGGAGAACATTTCTTAACCCCCTAATCACCCCGTGGGTACTCCACTGTTCTATTTCCAATCTAAAATATACGACTGCTAATAAGGAACGATTTGATTTCTACCCAATCGCTATATCTCTTCTGGTTTCTAAAATATTGCAATTTTGGGGGTACACTTCAGCGCTATTAATATTTTCCATTTTGTTTGATATTCAATGAAAGGATTTCTGCCATTAACCACGAAAATGTAAATAATTTAAGGGAAGACCAACGGAAAAGAAAATAAGTCGAAATAAAATAATTGTTGCTATAAAAATTCTTATACAGAAAGACGAGAATTCTACTGTTTTACGATCGTACACGAAAAAATTTTCACTGCGTTTATTCGATGCCCCGATCTTGCAACTTTGTCACATCTTGTTAATAATCCCGAATACCTCCACAAATACATGAAATACAACATAAATATTCAACAGGAAAGGAAGACCAACCTAATACAGAAACAGACACATAACGTTGGAACACCTGTTTGACTTATAGACGCGAGGGCACCTTTCTAAACAAAACGAAATAAAACGCATTCCCCGCGCGACCATAGCCCGCTCTCTTTCTCTCACCGCTACGGCTAACGCCACAAGAAGAGACCGAGATAACACGAAGAAGGCCGAAAGAGAAAGAGAGATAGACGCGGCGGCGATCGCAGCTCGCCCGAGTCAAGGTGATAAATCAAGAGCTGTTATTTTAAAATTAATTGAAATATCAAGTTACTCGGGCTCACCGGGTCGGCGCGTTCTATTGTTTTACGCGGTCGCGATCTCCACGGATCGATAATAATACATCTCGGACTCCCAGGGGCGCTACCAGAGCGCGGCCACCACAAGAAATCTTCGAGATTCAGATCTCGGACGCGCATAAAATACGTATATACACACGCATCTGGCTTTGTGGTATTCGTATTATACGGAGCGGGAGGTAGAAAAAGTATTAGGTTACTCCTCCATTTAAATATCCGGGTGGATAATAAAGACTGAGCGTGCTTTTGTTTCCCTCTTTTTGACATTTGACGGTCGTGTCAGGTGTGCATGTGGTGTGTTCCACACCTATCGTCCCATTCGGGAAACTCTGAAAGGATGGATAACGAGATCCAACGATAATGAATATATGTATGAGAGAAATAAATATTGGGATAATCGAGAAAAAAAAACTGACAAGGGGACTTCTCGAACTGTGACTTTCTCAGTTATTAGAGGGTTAATCACGGAAGCTCTAATAACTTTTATTTTAAAGATTTAAAATGTTAAAAACATTTACATTTCATTTTGTTTGTTTGTATAATATTGAATATTAAACAAGAGAATAAATTATTCTGATCGTATACAATATTATATTGCCGGTAATTCAAAAAAAAAAAAAAATGTTAACCAAAGTAAGCCCGTAGAATACCAAAGGTGTCGCATATATACAGAGTGATTCTCAACATATGCGACAAATCTTAAGCGCTGATTCCTGGGGTTATTTTGATCATAAGAGTTCATAAGAACGTATGTCAAAAATCGCTTAGTTCAAAAGTTGTACAATGTTTAATAGCAAGTTAACATAATTAATGGTTTTATTATAAATTAACAAAATAATTAGTAGAACAAAATTAACTTATACTAACTGTTGAAAATGACCGCCCCCAACTGCAATACAAGCTTTTATCCCAGTCTCGGAAGCATAAGTAAATTATTTTACAACTACACTTTTTTGTGCTTATTGACATGTATTCCATGTATTTTCTATAGTGCGTCATTTGTTTACTTCAAATATTTAATATGTTATTATAACATAACCAGAGAATGCCCCAAAGAGGCAAAATGGGGCTATTGGTATGGGTCAACATGGGGACATCACTATCTCACTCTTCAGTCTGGTCCGTTATGCCTGGATATGCCATTATGCTTTCTCGAAGACATAATGCCTATTTCTCATGTTAGGAATAAAGTACAGGTTCAATCAAAGCGTAACAAGGGAAAGACAACAATCTTTACAAGCACTACGTATAAAAATCTGCTACAAGAACATAGAAGTCTGGAGAATCCCTAAGGCAAAGAGAAGTGCTGAGGGAGAGTTAAAGGAAAAAAAATGGCAAAGAAGAAAACAGAAGAGATCAAGAAGCCGAATTTTGTAAGGAAAGCAAAGAGATAGATTTTTAGAAAACGTCAAGGAAGTAATCAAGTCTTCTGTTGAGGAAAATGACGCTCAATATTAGTATTGTAAAGGGAAGTATTGATACAATGTCATGGATGGCGAGTTTGGGTACATAGAGGCTGTGCGAATAACGTGGATGAGTTCGTCTTCTATTGTCTCAATTGTGAAGATTAAGTTTAATATTCTTATCGTTATTGTATTTTTTTTTATTTTTAGTTCCGCTTTATTAAAGAGTTTAAGCTTTGTTCCTGCATGTTTTTAAGAATCTATTTTTTTTACCTATTACCTAGATTTATGGTACGACCCATTCTTAACTCACCTGGAACTCCATCTTGCCCCCATGGTAGGGCAAGATGGTGAATTTACACATATCTTTTCAAAATTTTCTCACAACATCAGAGTACCCATCGAAAAATTGTAAATTCATCCATCAGCAGATAAATGTTTAAAGATTACAAACAACAAGCGTACTTAAAACCTTGTATATCAATTTGCAAGTGATGCAGTGTTCTAAAGCTTAATGTTCCCATCTTGCCCCACCTTCCCCTATTTGGTTTCGATGTGTAGGTATTTCCCTACTGATTACCGCCTGAAGGGAACATTCTAAAGGAAAATGCCTTGAAAAAACTTGTCAAATGCATCTACATCATCTGGATTGTCTGGCTGTCTAGTGCGACATGTTATCCTTTTTTGTTATATCCTTTTTATTATTTAAAAGTTAGATAAAAGTAAAACTGATAACGATATAATTAAATAATATTAATTTATTCAATCACTACGATATATTATTAAATAAATAAGAATCAAATAATGATAATCACAACTTCTAGTTTGTAGAAGCCAAATCACAGATAAGTTTTCGATTATGACGCAGTTGTACAGCATGTTTTGACAACAATCCGTATACGTTTCGTCTCCTGCATGCACATCTGGGAAATTTTAAACATTTTCTATCTCGAATTAGCGTTACACACGATCTTGCACGTAGACAGCGCTGGTAAAAAAAAAAAAAAACTAGCTCCCATCATCCATGATTGTACCGCCGCGTATTTTTAAACGTGATATCAATTTTGCGTTCCAAAAATGGGATCTAAGTATAAATTTTCGACGCCCCAAATCTATAATTAACCAGTTTACATACTTGCAAAATAAACAATCTGAAGGAAGGTCACGCTGTGTAATCTATCTAATCGTATCGTACATACGTTGTTCCGCGTATAGGCGTATTGTTCTAACTTGTGCGCAATTTTCTGGGCGATTCTCTGGAAATAGTTTTGTCCAGAATCTCCGACAGACGCAGCAGTATACGAAGCGCGCAACACATCCCCCGTATGCAATAATAATTCATGATGTTAACAGGATGGAATCACGCTGAGTTCGGCTACATACGTGCATACCGTTGTTGGTTGTTGCTTCTGCAGTAATGGGAACGTGTTCCTGTATCATAAAAATCCAGACGGTAATCGTCTACTACCGCAGGTGAAATTAGAACCGTTACTCATTAGATCGATATTAACGATACGGTAAATTAGCAGGCAGTTTGTTTGTGTTATTAGACACGGTTGGATAATCTTAAGAATCTATGGGATTGGATGGGAAATTGGAATAATGGTCTCTTTTTCTTTTGAGTATCTATTGAGTCTTGATTCATATTGATTATGTATTAATTTGTCTGAATATTTTATTCTATTACTAAAATTTAGTTACAATCAACCTTTAGAAGAATAATTCTAAGACCGGATTTACGCAAAGTGCCTATATTTATTTTTTGCATATCTCTTAATTATGTATATATGTAGACGTATTTACACTAATTGAAGTAATTAGCGCTAATTAGTGATTGCATATATTGCTATTTTAGGCATTTCTATGCATATTTTTATATAAAGTTGCATATATTGCATATTTAGCTTTTTCTTATCTTTCCATTAGTAAAATTCCTAATGTAGATCGACAACCGACAATTCTCAGAACGATAAATCTTTTACATTGGTTTCTCTAATATACTTTTTTCCAAAACTGCACGTGTTTAATTTCGCCTAGCAGAAGGGATGTGGTAAATACGTTTTTATTATTATTAATTCCCAATAAACTATTCATTCATTGAATATCTTTGAGCGAAAACAGCATGTAATTGTGTTACGTTTTTAATACTGTGTGCGTACATACAATGAGTATAGCGAACAAAATTTCTTTATGGATTAAGTCATATCCTGAACTGGTAAAGGTAAACTTAGGTAAGTTTAATTTTACTAAAAGCTTTACAATTGTTTTTAAATTCTTTAACTTTTGATATAAAATGACAATTGTTGTTGTAGGTGGCTTCTGAGAGAAAATACCTGATTGATCAACACGCTAAAACTCCATCATACATTGGAAAATGTGAAAAACTAAAGCGATCCGCGTGTGTGCAGCAATCTATACGTCAATGTGTAGCATCAACTTCACGAAACCCAGAACAAGAAGAATATAATACGGATCTGTGTAACGCATTAATTTCGTCTAACATACCATTAGCAAGATTAAAATGTTAATTTTGAAATCATTTCTGCAAAATATTGCAAACATAATATACCTGACGAAAGTACTTACGAAAATTATGTTCACATCTTGTTACCAGCAAACAATAGCAGAAATTCAACAAGTGGTAGGGAATAATTTTATTTATATCATGGTAGATGAAAGTACGGAGAAGTGTGGCCGTTATATTGCCCAGTTGTTAATAGCAATTCTTCATGAAGATATTGTAGGTAATCATATTTAATTCATTATAAAGAACTTCAAAAAAAATAATGTGACATTGCCCAATTCGTTCAAGAAGGTTTATCAAATTTCTTTTTACGTGGAAGTATACCTTGTGAAAAAATTTTACTAATGTTTTCCGACGCTGCACCATACATGATAAAAGCCGCGCAAATTTTTTTTTTTTATAGTAATATTACTCATACTACTTGTTTAGCTCATGGGTTCAATCGTGTAGCCGAGGACATTAGGAATCACTTCCCTTTGATTAATGATTTAATTAACAATGTCAAAAAAGTATTTTTAAAAGCACTTTTAGGAATCCAGGTTTATAAGGAGCGACTTCCCGGTGTTAAGTTGCCTCCTGAACCGATTATTACGAGATGGGGTACATGGTTAGAGGCTACAATTTTTTTCGCCGATAATTTTGAAGGAATAAAAAATGTAAATCTTGAAATCATTGCCTGACTGCATTGCTCTAGAAACTGTAAAAAATAGTAACATCAACAGGATTGCTACAAAACCTTTTGTATATTAAGTCAAATTATAGCTTTGTTTCAAGTTCCATTCGTAAACTAGAAACGCAAGGGATGTCGCTCTCGCAATCAGTCGAAATAGTAGACGAATTTGAAGATTAAGGGTGCAATAGGTAATTCTATATGCGATAAATTTAAAAAAGTGGTAAATAAAAATGCCGGGTATTTGAAATTGAAGAAAGTTAAGAAAATTTTGGAAGGTGAAACAGTAAACGATTTCGACATTAATTTTAGTTTAAAACGTATTGCAAAGTTAAAAAATAACACCAATTACAATCTGTGGATGTTGAAAGAAAGCTTTACTATTTCGAAAACATATGTATTATGCTAGAAGACAAAACTTTCTTTTACAAACAATTTTGAAAAACATTTAATTATAATTGTTTTAGAAATATGTTGTGAAAAATTTTTGTGCTATATAAAGTGAATATTTAAATTTCTGCTCTTATTTATTTTATGTAAAAGTTTTGCATATTGTCGCAATTTTTTTGCATATATGCCCCAGGTTTATGCATATTTTCTCAAAAATCGATGCATATATATGCGCATATATTCCAGTTTTTCTTTGCTTATAATCCGGTCTCTATAAATTACTATAGGTCAAAGATTTTAATGAATTTCTACAGAGTGACATAGAAAAAACTACAATGCATAGCAACATGTGATAGAGGACCAAGAAATAACGAAAAAAAAGTTCCTATACACTAATGTCCGATTGCTTTTTGTTTTCAAGTTACAAACTGTTGAAATTAAAACGCTTTTATTAAACAAAACAACATTCAAAAATATAAGATACATATTAGGTCTGCATAAGGTGTTCAAATTGGTGACCTTGTTCCTGAATACACATTTCCAATCTTCATGTTAATGACTGACGCCATCTTTGAAACATGTTAGCATTATTACGAAATCTGTCAGTAGTCTCCACAATTCTGTTCCATAATTGTTCTTCACTATTTAGTTCTGCGGCATACACTTCACTTTTCATAAATCCCCAAAATGAAAAATCGAGGGGATTAAGGTTGGGACTACGAGCTGGCCATGGTATAGGTCCCTCACGACCAATCCACCTATTTCCAAATTTTCGTTGCAGAAATTTCCTTACTCTCCTAGAATAGTGAGCTGGCGCGCCGTCATGCATGTAGTACATTCTTCTTATAATATAATATATAATTGTATTCAGTTCATGTTCCAAAAAATTTCAAGTCATTGTCAATTTTCTGGGCATTCGAAATGGACCAATTAGATAATTGTCGATTATACCTGCCCACACATTAATGGAAAACCCATACTGGTGATTGCGCATTACGTCCTGATGAGGGTTTTTTCATCGCTCCAATAATGCATATTGTGAATATTCAAAATGCCATCGCGACTAAAACCTGCTTCATCGGTAAACAAATTAATTAATGACAGAAAGTTTTGCCCTTTAATTTTGCAACAACTCGCATATTGTAAACGCGGTAGGAAAATCCTGTTCCAATAAGTGATGGATTTTTTGGAATGAAATGGATGAAGAAGTTGTTCTTTGAGAACTTCCCCTACCAGATCCACGATTGACATTCGTAGAGCTGCACTATTCTTCTGGTGCTTATTCTAGATTGTCTTCTACTATTGCAAAAATAGCTTCTTCAATTTGCACCAGTACGACGAGTTCTGTTAACCCAGATCAAATTTTGTGTTTTTAAAGCAACCAAGCTTCTCTCAAACGCCTATGTAGGTCAATAAATGTCTAACATTAGGAACTTGCCTTAATGGTATCTCTCTAGGTAGATCGTTAAAATAAAACTTTCACAGACCTATGCTAATATGGTTGACATTTACCAAATGTTTGTTTCATGAAATTACAGCTACTTAAATATTTTTTATTGCCTAAGTAATAACTAAAATACAAGAAGCATTAAATCAATAATAAACTTCTTGCGGGTTTCGCCGTGTGTAAAACTTTCGCTCGACGTTTCGCTATTCATAACTGACAGCTTTCTCAGGATAATGAACTGATTTCCATGGTCCGACATTCTTCTTATATACGCCCTGGTGCATCCAACCGTGTAGTTTCGCGCTCGCATTGACCGTGACGGTTCGTAGTAGGCTCTTCCACGTGTTGCTAAGGTGGTAACCTTCTTTTCTGTTAACGGTTTTAATTCTTCTCTATTTCTATGGCTTTCCCTGATGAGTCCTTTTTCGTAGTTCTTGGTGGTAGTTATTACTTTTACATTCTTGAAATCATTTTGTTGTCCGGTGTCGTGCATGTGTTCTGCCACCGCTGATTGCTCGTCTTCTTAATCTTGCGTCCTCTCGTGTTCTTTTATTCTTATGTCGATGGCTCTTTCCTGTTTGTCCGACGTAGCACTGTCCGCATTGGCATGTTATCTTGGTAGATACCTTTGTGCGTCCCTTGGGTAATCTTATCCTTTGCGGTCGGTAGATACTGCTGGATCGACATTGCAGTCCGAAGCGTATTTGTACGTTACGTTTTCTTCAAAATTCGGCCTACTTTTTCGGTGACTCCTGCTATCATGTAAGGTAAACACGCCATCGCCTCTTCATGGTTCTGCAGTTGTCTCAGTGTCGTCTTCTTCTTAGTGCCTCTCCTTATGTCGATGTCAGTGTAACCATTCTCTTCTTGTTAGTTCTCTTTCTCCAATGTATCTTTTCACTGGTAAGATGGTTGTTTCGTCACTGATGGTTTCGGCTCTGGATAGCAATGTTTTGTATTAATGTCTTCTCTTCTCCATCGGAATGAATGGTGAGATCTTGCATGCAGATATCTATCGGTGTGCGTCTTCTTCTCTATATCTGCGTGCTGTAGCATTCCCTCTTTTGTTTTCCTTAACCATAACATCCAGAAAAGGGAGATTTCCATTTTGTTCTTCTCCACTGGTAAACTTGATGGCTGGATGCTGTGAGTTTATGTGTTCCAAGAACGGTTGTAGTTTTTTCTTCTCCGTGTTGCACATATTAAAAAGTATCGTCGACATAGCGCAGCCAATACTTTGGGTTTCATATCGCTGGAACTTAGGCCTTCTTCTTCAAATGCTTCCTAAACAAGTTGGCTATTATTGGTGAATAAGGGCTACCCATCGCTGTTCGTTTTCTGCTCGTAGTTTTTCCTTCATACAAAAAGTATGTGGTGGATAAGCACAGTTTACACTAATTCAATGATGTCTTCCTGTAGTCCAAGTTCTGGAAGTAAGGCCAGTACGTACCGTGAAATAACGACATAATGTCGAAACTAGCGAATCAGTTCAGTTATCCTGAAAAAGCTGTCAGTATGAACAGCGAAACGTCGAGCGAAAGTTTGACACACGGCGAAACCGCAAGAAGCTGTTAATTATAGTTACACCGGCCGTGAAAGCCTACTAGTGTTAATGAAAACCGTTTGTATACTTGAAAAAAAAAAGCAAATCGGACATTAGTGTATAGGATACTTTTTTTTGTTAATTTTTTCGTTACTCTATCTCGTGGTGCTATGCATTGTAGTTTTTTCTATGTCACCTGTATATTTTAGAGCATCTTTTAACAAAACAACTTTTGGATGACACTGTGTTCATGCACACGTAAAGTACAAGCGATACTAGATCTATCCAGAGGCGAATTCCAGTAATTAAGCCGTTTCATTCATCGTTAACCAATTTTATTCATGTCTACTTCGTTATAAGCCGGTTCGTCGAAAACGCGGCCCGAATTAGACACGGGTCGATTCAGCCAGAATTCAATTGATTGATTCGTTTGTGTTGCGTAACATTGCGCAAGAGAATCCGTTTAATTCAAAAACGCACATACAGAAGAAAAAAACACATCGATAATACTAACGCTTAGAAATAATTTAAATAAGAATATTAAATTATCTAAATCTCTTAATAGAGTGCCGTGCATAATAGCTTAATTCTAATTAATAAAAGTACCCATTGACGTAAACATTTGAGATATATCCGCTTTTCTATACGCATATAACGTTATCGCAATACGATCTGCTATAACGATTTTAATTATTATCGTCTCGACTTGCAAGTAAATATCTTTCTTTTGTTTAGAGCAACAGTTGGAACCGGTTTGAAGTTTAGAAGCACATTAAAACGATACTATAAATCGCCAGCGCGCAATATCATTCAGAGAAGTGTTTATAGAACGCCGCGATTCATCGACTTTGAAATCGAGCGCGGCGTTGGTAGAGAGGCCACGACGAAGTGCTTTTGAATTAGGAAGATCTCAACGGGGAAGTAGACTCTTCTTTTTATAGTTGCTTTTGCATTATTATGGTTATTATAAATTGCCTAATCCAATAGATTTGTAACGTTTGGTATTCGGTGCTCTCTATACGACCTGTGTATAAATTAACGGAAGAATGGTATACAGTGATTGTTCTTTGTCTATTTTTTAATCGAAAATTTTAATATCCTAATGTTCTACCACAGATTATCCAGATAGTTCACTTGTATATACTTCTTGGTCGAATTTTGTTTTTTTTTAACGTATGCGTGGTAGTCACTGTTTATGGTTTGCAGTGCGCACCCATGCTTGCGCATACGCAATCACTACAGCTTTGTTTATATCTTGCTCATGAATTTTCGTTTATAGGTTATAAAGCAGCAAGCAGTTGTCATTGATATACGCGTTGTAGTAGAGATTATTGTGTTAATTTTCAATATTTTTATTATTGTGTGGATTGAACCACTTCAACTTTAGCTGTTTAGTGATTTTTTATACATGTGTGATATGTGGTATTGTGTTGTGTTCTGATTGTCGCAATAAACATAAGCTTTTAATATTCCGGCAATGTTTCTTCAGGTTTCCAATAGAACCAGAAAGGTAAGCTATTAAGTTTTCATATATAGATTATATTAGAAATAAGTGTATATATATATATATTTTAATGTGTATATTTTTTAAGATGTGCATTGTGGGTGAAGAATATTGGTCGTGGGGATTTAGAAACAATTTCACCAGAACATCTGTACCGATATTTTAGGGTTTGTGCGGAACATTTTGAAGATAGTATGTTCGCAAGTCTAGCAAAGAGTCCGTTAATGAAAAATGCAGTTCCTGCAAAAAATTTTGAAAGTAAGTATATAAGTCTTTCATACATAACGTAGAAAATTTAAGCAGTGAACCATTTCTAAAAATACACATAATAAGGTTTACATGTAAAGATGTTTGCACCTAGGAATATTAAATATAACAATGACATTATTTTGATTAACTACTTGAATGTATGAAAACTGTAAACCTTTTATTTATATACTTAAGTTATATGTGCAGCAACAATATAATGCTGGTTCAATTATGAATATATCTGAAAAGAGAATTCTAAAGAGAATCGACTTAACAATTCTAATTATTAATATTAACTAATTAAAAATTGTACATATATGGATGTCTTTCTTTTTGTAGAGAAAATTCTGAGATCACTATGAATGCACCTCAGGAGATCCCATAGACGACAAGAAATAGGCCAACCTTTACCACAGCAACCTTGAAAAGTTTGAAAATTGGAAATATATTCATATTTATTTCATTTTATCTTTTATTTCTTAACCCACTAACTAGTAAATGTTTCAAAACTTCAATTGCTTATTTTTATAAGCTAAATGCTAAAATGATAAAATAATGACGATACTTTTTTTTTGTTTTGATTTTGCTACATTACAATTTCTTATTTGATATATTTTTTATATGTAATAGCATTCGCTTTATTGTTATACCACTTTACACATGCGAATAAACGTTTATAATTTTCTTACACTTAGTTTTTATTAATCTTGGATAAATTAATATCGAAGGCAATCTTACAATCTTTTCTAGATTATATTTGTTTATATTTCCTTAAAAATTACTTCCCTATAGTTCTGTAATGATATATTGCCAACATTAAATTCATAACATAAACAAAATGAAAGACACATTAGACCTTAATTTTGTTCAATTATATTAGATCCGTTCCTGACATTTTTATTAATGCGGGCCTGTCGAAATGCCCGTGATAGTCTGCGCGAAGTACCGTTTGTGCTACGAACATCAAAGGTGCCGACTCCAAGTGAACTATCTGGATAATCTGTGGTTCTACCTTGTCTCCTGCATTCGCATATACAGGCTGAGTTTTTTATATTGAGACAACAGAATATCTCTAAAACATTGCATCAAATCAAAAAAAAAACTAATAAGATTTGTTATATGTAGGGGCTCACTTTGGTGCGACTCGATCCCCACCTCACTCCCCTCCCCCAAATCCATCTACAAAGTAGGGGACAAAAGATGAACCCCGGAACTCCAAACTTCACAGGCGAATGAACCGATGAATATTTAAATTGTTAAAGTAGTTAACATAAAGTGCAACAAATTGTCAAGTTTCCTGAACAAGATGGAGACGCTATTTTAAGGAAAGACTTTAAACAACGTGTGTATAATTGTCGCAAAAGCTACACGTAGCTCATACTTGTTCGTTTCTGATCGAAAATCTAACTGGTAAAATATTGTACTATGCTTCATAAGTCTCACGAGGTTCTTGAAGTTCGGTTTCTAGTTCCTTAATAAGCGTTTGTGTCGTTATTTGTCGGTAAGATAGTCAATTTGAATTTAGAACATTTCTTATCTCGTTTTTCGTAACAGTTTCTTTTGATTTTAGAGCCTGGTTGCAACATTTTTCATAAGCATCTCCATGAAAAACACCATTGGCAACATTTGGACATGATTTGTATCTATTTTGATTTCAATCAAAACCATTACCGTCAAATTTGACATTAACTGAAGTGTTAATTTTATGCAAGCTTGCTCTTTTTCGTGATTACTCGTATTCTCTTGATTAAGTTTTCTGTTTCAGTGTTTTATCGTTCCGTATTATTGTTTTGTTTATTTACAATGGTTTTACATTTAATGAATATGCCGATATGTATGGTATACGGCTTTTGTAATGGAAATGCAACAGGGCAGAACAGGAATATCGCGTGTTTTCCAAACGGAACATCTACTGAAAGTATTCGAGCTGAATAAGTCTCGTGAAACTGTTCGTTTAAGAAAAGAATGCCAACGCTGTCGACCTAGACAACGGCGTAATTACAACTGGAAGAGGAATTCTAGACTCGTACAATAAGATCCTCGTCAGTATCAGACAGTTGGCGGCCATTAATATCCGCGTAATAAGACCGTTCGTTTGGTTCTACGTGAAAACCTTTTATCATACATATAACTAAAGGGGCAGCGCTTAATGAAAACGAATAACATACACCGTTTAAACTTTCTCATGTAGCTAAATCGATTCAAGAAGTGGCGACTTTTTAAGAGGTGTCTTTGCACCGACGAGTCATGTTTAACCAGAGATGGTGTACTCAATACCATATTTCACCATTGGGCGATGAAATGCTCATGCGTTTCGGAATACGGTCCAAAGAAAGTTTTCAGTGTAATGTTGGATGGTATAATAAATCACGTGTCGTTGGCCAATCTCTGTCAAATCGACTTGATGCAAACGGGTATTTAAATGTTTAGAACAAGTTATTGACGAGATGCTATTGATATACGCGTAACATGTTTACATGCTGATGGAGCTCCGGCAACATTTTCGTAATGTGAGAGAGTGGTTGTGAACATTCCTAACAGTGATTGGTCGCGTGGTCCTTCTTATAAGGTCCCGACTAAATCCTTAGCTTTTTGTTTGGGGTTTCATAAGGTGAAATTACGCAACACCCCACAAGACGTATTATAGGAGAATTAACGCGCAGTATTAGAATTACACCGGAAAGGCTTGAACAGTATACAGACAATACCTCGTAATTGCAATGTTTTACAACAGACGATATAAATTTGAACATATGCGTAGGTATAGTGTCGCTAATTTATTACAGAATCGTTCGAAAATCAAAACTACTAATTCTGTTTAATAAGCTTTTATTGCTTTTCCTATGTTCATCTGTGTTATCCAATTTGCCATTTGTAATTCTGGTCTGTCAAATTTGACAGTATTTAATACATTAGGTGTATGCGACAAGGTTGAAATGTATGTACCTTAAGTGGCTCCTAAACGATGGCATAGTACCATAATTTTACCATTTAGATTTTAGATTCAGAGAAGGAAGAATGTCGCTGCGTATAGCTTTTGCGACAATTTTATACACACGTTTATACTTAAAGTCAAAAATGACAAGGAAAAAAGGAAAGAGATAAAGACAAGTCGTCTGTTAGCCTCGAAATACACACTTCTATTACCGTCGGCCGCATCTCTCACATAAAAATGGAGGACGCTACTTATACACTACTAAGCATTAACAGAGAGACACACATAGAGCAAATTATAATCGTACATACGAGCGATTGTCACGCGTATTCAAAAAGCACTCGTACATCGTCATTGCCGGTTTCCGTGGTGAGGTAAATTGTGACAATTAACGTGAAATGTGGAGCCTCAACATAAACCTCTTCCCTAGCAGCTGACGCTCCTTAGAAAACGTTAAACGCTGATGTGGGACGAACAGTCTCGACACACAGACCCATGCAACTGTACGAATCCGGTGCAAACAACAACATGCCCAGGAAATTGTTATATATAGAATATTAATACGATGAGAAAATTTCCACGAATTTCTCTTCAATTAAACTATACAATGGTAATATTTCATAACAGGCTATATACATCATTCATCTGATACAAACAAATACATTATTTATTCACGATTTCGTCTTTACAGCTATTTGTTTGTTTTTTTTTCCTATTGACGTTTAACAGCAGTGTAGCCACTGTGTTTTCTCGTTGAATTCTGATACCGAGAGGTCAAAAGTTAGAAATGGTATTATCGTAAGTGATTCGTATCGCATTATTGATAAATAAACTATTTTCCTTCGATCGGGAAAAAAGTGTTGTTCGAACACATCTGGCGTACAAAATTAAATTGAATACGTTCGGAATATTTAATGAAACAACGAAAAGCAATCATATTATGTAAGCCACACCAGTTTGTGGTAATATGGCAAAAATTATGTTGTTATAATCGACAGATGTTATGTGTAAATCAAAAAAAAAGTGAATTGTGTAATTCGCTAATTTAGATGTTAAGGAAGGTGGCGCTCTCTTTGATCTGCTATTTAGAAATTATCATTTGATTCGCTTCTCATAGGCACAAAGAGTGCTAGATTTGATGACCTTTTCAACAACAAATACAATAAACATTTTGTGGATTATTTACAAACTAAGATCTGGTAATTAAATATTCCGATGGCGATAAGGCAAAGTGATCATTTTCTGTTTTCTTGCCACGTCAGCACCCGTAAAATACATTTGG